>PVKA01009585.1:22967-67984 GCA_004027165.1 Ctenomys sociabilis | reverse complement strand
GTAGAACTTTGGTGCAGCTATAACCTTAGCTTGTTATGAGATTCGGGTGCCAGTCTATTAAGTTTGAGATTTTCCAGGTATGCCTATCCTGGGTCTAGCTGTTGTGTTCAGTTCCTTTTTTTGCTGCAGCTCCTTTGGTTCCGCTATGTTGGTTCCTGGGGTCAGCCCTCCTGTGTCAGGCAGGGCGTTCCCCAGGTGGATGGGCCTGGGCTTTGGTGGGTTTTCTGGGCTCACAAAAGGATAGTGGATGATCTTATTTACTGAGTTGGCTGTACTGAGCCGGCCAGCTTGTGCTGGGTCCGGGTCTACGGGCCGTAAATCAAGAAGGCTACGAAAGGTCCCTCTGGTGCAGTGGGCCTGGAGCCCTCACTTATAGGCCAGGCTGTGCTGGATTTCGGTCCATAGCATGGGACCGTGGATTGCTGAGAAATGTCCCTCCCGTGTGGCAGGCTAGGAGTTCTCACTCCAGGCCGACCTGCACTGGGTCTGGGGCTGTGGGGTGGGACCAGTAATCACCTGGAAGTGTTTCTCTGGCACAGTGTGCCTGGAGCTGTCACTGGGCCACGTAAGGTGACGGGCAGCTTAATCCCTGGGAAATGTATCTCAGGCACAACGGGCCTGAGGTTCTACACTCACTGACCTTTGATGCCCAGAGAATCGGGGAAATTCCCACTCAATCAGTGGGCTTTAGGTCAGGGGTTCCGGGGAGGTGTTGGTGAGTGGGACCTGAGGTTTCAGGCCAGTCACTGGCTTGGAGGGGTTGGGGACAGGGATCCACGTAGCGCGCGTGGGAAGAAGCCAAAGGCTCTCCCTCAGACTCACCACACTCTCACTGCTCTGGGAAGCCTGGTGAGTCCTGTAAATTCGCTCTCGCTGGGAGAGCTTGGCACGGGATCCAGGAGGCCGCTGGAGTCAGCCACTGTCTCAGGCTGGTCTCTGGGGCTGGGCAGGCACGGACGGGATGGAGCAGGATGGCGGAGTCGGCCGCGCTGTCTCTGGCTGGTCCCAGGGGCTGGGCGGTGATAGGCGGGATGGAGCAGGATGGCGGAGTCGGCCGCGCTGTCTCTGCCCGGTCTCAGGGGCTGGGCGGGGGCGGGCGGGATGGAGCAGGACGGCGGAGTCGGCCGCGCTGTCTCTGCCTGGTCTCTGGGGCTGGGCGGGGGCAGGCGGGATGGAGCAGGACGGCGGAGTCGGCCGCGCTGTCTCTTTCATTCATTTTACTTTTTTTTTTTTTTTTTTTTTTTTTTTTTTTTTTTTTGTCTTTTTGAGACAGGGTCTCACTGTGCAGTTCAGGCTGGCCTTAAGCTCACTTTGTAGCTCAGGCTGGTCTCGAACTCACAACAATCCTCCTGCCTCAGCCTCCCTAGTGCTGGGATTACAGGCCTGCGCCACCACGCCCGGCTCTTTCATTCATTTTAATGAGAAAAAAAGTTAAAATAGTAAGGAGACAGTTTCAAAACAGGTTAGTAGGACAATAACAATACTTAATACATTGTGTATTGTTGTCTTCATAGTAGTTATTCAGAGGAAAAAATGTAACAATGAAATCATGTCTAAACAAATGTTCACTTTAAGTAGCTGTGTATCTATCCAAACTCTCTTGTATATACATCCATAAACATATTTTTTCACTACAAAATGGTCTTTTATTTATTTCCCCCTGTTTTCTTTTGTTTTGTTAGAGATGGTGTTCCACTGCAGGTAGAGAAGTTCTATTTGGAAACATCTTTAAAGGACCTTTTCACACTTGAAAACAGCCTACACTTTGTAGGTGCTTGAATTCAGCAAAATAACCAATATAGTCCAATAGTCCATATTAGTAGTGGGTCGTCAACAGAACTGGAAACTGTCAGAAGTTGTTGACTTGAGCCTCTCACAGCTCAACATATTAATATGGTATTACTCAACATATAATATGGTTTTGTACCTCATAGTTATACTTTTCTACTGGATGGTTTAGACCAAGTTAAAGCAAGACATATATAATTAAATATGTAACTTTTGGATGCCACTTGAACATGTACACATAAGTGAAATAAACCAGACACACATGTGCAAATATTGTATAGTCTCCCTAGTATAAGAAATCAAAAGAAGAAATACAAATAGAAAGGTATAACAACAACTAAAAAGAATTTAGTGAAATAGGGTAAACTGAACTGCATATGTTGCACGGTAATAATCAGCTTCTTTTCTGGATGGCTAACAACCTAAGTTAATAAAAAATTGGAGAAATGGAAGGGCTGCAAGATCAGCCAACATTTTGGCCCTAGCCTTTCAAGTGAATACTCAGGACATAGGAGAACCTGTACTGTAACATCATGGAACTCAGTTGTGCCCCAAATTTTATGATCAAGGAGATTATAGAGCCACAGAGGAATGTGATCAATGATCTGTAGTGTGCCTAAGGAGAGTCACATGGAGAGAAAACTTTCTCTCAAGCTTTCACAGAGAGCAAAGTGGTCAAGCAATGGCCGTGACTCATCCACATGGCTGACACTGACAAAAGATCTACAAAATGAGTTACAGGGTTACAGGATGGGATTATGTGTGATCCAAGGCCTGGATTGTGAATTTTAGTACTGTTGGGATTATGGGTGTGAGTACTACACCTCAGCCTGGGACAGAGAGCCTGAATAGAATATAAGAGACAGACAGACAGACTTTTTTTTAGTAGCAATTGCTCTTTGTGGCATTGTTGTTGTTCTGCCGCCATGAACTGCTGCTCTCTGCCATGTGCCCCTCTTGCCCTGAAGCCAGCTGAGTATAGACTGAAACCTCCAGTAACTGTGAGCTAAATAAACGTTTCCTTCCTTCATTTTAGGTATTGGGTATTTGTCCCAGCAACGAGAGAAGAGTAACTGAAACAGGACTTGACCGACCTCATCAGATACAAAAGTTACATTTTTTGTTATATAGGTCTTGGTTTATCTCAGTCTTAACCATCCAGCAGAAAAGTATAAAAGCAAGACATATAAAATAAGGCCATAACAATAAGCTGAGCTATAAATGGCTGTAGTCAACAACTTCTTCGGATAACCCACTATTATTGTGAACTGCTGGACTGTATTGGATTGTTTTGCTAAATTCAAGCACCTATAATAATTGACAATAGAACACCTATCTCTGACAGGACTAAACAAAAAGAAAGAGCGTACAAAGGAAGGACCATTCTGTGTTTGTGTAAACAGTACAGTTAGGATAAATATGCAGTGCTTTTGCATAATTCTATGAGAAGAAAGATTTGCACTAAGAGTGTTTGGACAGGATATCCTGTCTGCTCCTTGTACTATGGACAACCACTAGGAAGATAACAATGTAAAAAGTAGTAATCATTGAAACTGTACTATAATTCAGCTTTAAAAAAAAGATAGGTATACAGCAACATTCTCTTAATTCATTGGTTAGAGGCATCTACTCTAATAGTGTTTGTAGATAGAGTATCATGTATGCACCTTGTACAACAAAAAGCCACTACGAAAACAATGCATCTGTCCTAGTAATTTGATTTGATTTGAAACTGTCTCATTGCTATTTGTTCTTCAATAAAATAAATAAATAAATAAATACCACCTCATGATGCCCTAACCAATTTTTTTAAAAAAAGGTACTTTCAAAAAAAAAAAAAACAAAATATAACTTTTGTATCTGACAAGGTCAGTCAAATCCCCTCAGGACTTACCTTGAAACCATGTACATCACCTTGAAGAACTTTTGTCAGTGTCAGCCATGTGGATAACTCACAGCCGTTGCTTGACCAGTTCTCTCTCTGTGAGAACCTGATAGAATTTTTTCTCTGTAGATCACTCTCCTTTAGCACACTCTGCATTGTCGATCACTTTCCTCTGTGGTCCCTTAAGCTCCTTGAACAGAAAATTCAGGACACACTAAGTTACAGGATGTCACAGCACAGGTTCTCTTATATCCTGAGTCCCTACTGTTCTTGAAGGGTTAGGACCAAAATAATGGCTATCCTTTTAGCTCCTCTATTTCTTTAATTTTTTGGTCTGCAAGCTTTAGTTGTTAAACATAAAGAAGAAAAATTTAATGTTATCAATACCCTGTAAGAGGCAGTTGAGCTTAACAACACTGTCTGCCTGAGTATCAAACATCTTAGACATAACCACATAACCTGGAACTGCTATTTTCCAACAATCACGCACATCCTAAAATTTAAAGCCCAATATAATGTGAAAAAAAAATTATACTTTTTTACACAGAAATTTAGAAATCAAACCATATACAACATCGTAACAGGATAATTCTATGATGTTGCTTTTTTCTTGTCTCTTGTTTACTTTTATTATTTTTTAGTAAGATTTGCTTCAAATGGAGTATATCAATAATTAATATAACATTAGAAGAAGTATGGATATACAAGACCAAAATGACAGGTATTTCAAGCATGATTTTAGCATTATACATTTTTATCTTCAGTGTAGTTGCTTAGTTAACAGATTGCAGCATATAGTTGGTCAGGGTGAAAATTTCACTCATTAGCTGCCATTTCCAAAAATCTCATGGAGATTCTTAGGATCATTGCCTTAACCATTTTGTTTATATAAATGTATGGCTTTGCCCCTGCCATATTTCCTAATTTTTCTCCTTATCTCTCTTCATTGTTTAATCCTTAAGTTCCCACTTTCCATTTCACTGTGTTATGCCTTTCAATTTTTATTTCTTCTTTTGAGTTCTTACACTAGGGAGACAATATGATATTTACACATGTGGGTCTGGTTTAGTTCATTTATGAATATATCTTCAAGTTGCAGCCACTTATATATGAAGGCTTCCAGTTTCTTTTTCTTTATAGCTGAGTAATACTCCATTGTATTAAAAAAAATACTCCATTGTATAAAAATACCACATCTTTTTTATCCAATTCACATGGTGATGGACATTTTGGTTCTTTCCAAGATTTGGCTATAACAAATTGTGCTGCTATAAACATAGGTGCACAGATATCACTATGATATGATGTGTTCAGTTCTTTTGGGAAAATTCCCAGTAGGGGGATAGCTGGTTTGAATGGGATTTCCAGTCCTAGTTTTTTACAGAGTCTCCACACTTATTTCCATAATGATTACATCAGTCTACATTCCCACCAGCAGTGGAGAAAGGTTCCTTTTTCCCCATAGCCTCTCCAACCTTTGTTGTTGGTTGATTTCTTTATGATAGCTATTTTTCCTGGGATGAGATGGTATCTCATGTTTTTTTAATTTGCATTTTACAGATGACTAGTGATCTGGAGCATTTTTTCATATATTTATTAGCTTCTAGAATTTCTTCCTCTGAGAAGTGTGTGGTCATCTCAGATACCCATCTTTGGATTGGGTCTTTAAATTTTGAGGCCCCAGTGTTTTTCAGTTCTCTATAAATTCTAAAGAGAAAACCTTTGTAAAAATGCTTATTAGTTAAATATTTTTCCAAATTTGTGGATTGCCTTTTCACTCTATTGGTAATTTCTTTTGATGTGCAAAAACTTCTCAATAAGAGGTGGTCCCAGTTGTTAATTCTTTCAAATATTTCCTATGCAGTTTGAGTTTTGTTCATGCACTGTTTACCTACCCCTATGTCTTCAAGATTTCCACCTACCTTCTTTTCCATGAGAGTTAGTGTTTCTATTTTAATGTTAAATCTTTAATCCATTCTGACTTTAGTGCATGGTGACAGGGTCATTTATAGATTTGTGTATATATCAAGAACCAAGCACCAACATTATGCTACACAAAAGAAACACATTTAACTGAAAAAGAAATTCATACACTGAACATAAAAGGGGTGGAAAACAACACTCCACAGTTCATCAAAACAAAAAAAAAAAAAGAAAAGAAACAGCGGAAATAACAGAGGTAACTATTTTATTTGCAAAAAAAAAAAAAAAGTGGGTTTTAAGCCAAGACTGATCAAGAAACTCAAAGAAGGTTACCACATTCTTGTTAAGGGAGTAATTCATGAGGAAGAGATAATAAGCATAGTGGGCAGCACCAAATGCCAGTGTACCTAGCTATATAAAACAAATATTAATGGATATGAAAAAAATCAAATAAACACTAACACAATTATAATGGGGGACATCAATACACCATATATTAACTGGACAAAAAAAATCAACAAAAAATATCATAACTAAACCTAACTTTTAAACAAATGGACTTGTTAGATGTATACAGAGTGTCCCATCATACAACATCACAATGCATATTCTTCTCAGCCACATGTGACTTGTTCTTCAAAATAGAACATGTTCTAGATTATAGAACATGTTTAAGTAAATGTAAAGTTACTGAAATTATCTCATGAATATTGGCAGGCCATAATGCAATGAAATGGACAGTCAATAGCAAAAGAAATTTTAAAAATTGTATAAACCTAGGGAAATTAAATAACACCCTTCCTGAAATATCAGTTGATCACAGATGAAATTGAAGAAAAAAGTAGTCAGTTTCTACAGTTCAATGATAATTCCAATTCAACATACTGCAATTTATGGGATACAATGAAAGCTGTCCTTTAAGAGAAATTTATAGCAGTGAATTCTCGTATCACAAAAACATAATGAACATCTTAATGTTGAATTTGAAATTTCTAGAAAAAGAAGAGTAGATCTAGTGTTAAGTTCACATGAGGGAGAAAATTTCAAAGGTTAGAGCAGAAATTAATATAATTGAGACTAAGAAAATAATAGAAAGGGCTAGGGAGATGGCTCAGTAGAATAAGTGCTTCCCTGGCAAGCACAAGGACCTGAGTTCAATCCCTGGTTCCATAAAAAAGAAAATAATAGAAAGAATCAATGAATTGAAAGTTGATTCTTTAAAATATTAAATAAAATCAACAAACTGTTAAACACACTTTTCAAGAAAGGAAAAAGAAAACTCAAACCCATGTATTAGGAATGAAAAGGATGAAATTATAAGATTCCTCAGAAATAATGAGATCACTAATACCTACTTCAAGAACCTGTATTCTAGTAAGATGGAAAACACAGAAAAAATGGAGACTCCTAGATACATATGAATTACCAAAGGTGAACCAAGAAGATATAAAAATTCTTAAGATGCAATTAAAAACCTACTAACAAAGAAAAGTCCAATTCCTAATGGATTCATTATTTTTTATTAACTTTATCAAGAAACAAACAGCAATGAGACAATTTCAAAACAGGATAGTAGGACAGTTACAATTAATACATTGCATGCATATTGTTGTCTTTGTAGTAGTTATTCATAGTACAAGATGCAGACATGATATCTTGTCTAAACACTATTAGTTCAAAACTTTCTTCTCATTGAACTAACAGAAAGTAGCTGTATATGTACCTATTTTGTGTATGCAGACATATATTTTTTCACTACAAAATGGACCTTCATTTATATGCCCCTTTTTTACATTAATTTTATTGAGAAATAAATAGCAATGAGACAGTTTCAAAACAGGTTAGTAGGGCAGTTGCGATAATTAATGCATTGCATATTGTTGTCTTTATAGTAGTTATTCATAGTACAAGATGCAGGCATGATATCTTGTCTAAACACTATCAGTACAAATCTTTTTTTTAATTGAACTAAGAGAAAGTAGCTTTTTATCTATCCTATTTTGTATATACAGATATATATTTTTTTCACTACAAAATGGTCCTTCATGTATATCCCCCTTTTTTGTTTAGTTTTGTCAAAGATGAGCATTCCATTGCCATTCAAATATTGTAGGTGCACGAATTCAGCAAAGTAATCCAATATAGTCTATAATAGTAGTGAATTATCCACAAGACTAGCAATGTCAGAAATTCATGTTTATACTTTTCTGCTGGATGGTTAAGATCAAGATAAAGCAAGACCTACATAACAAAAAATGCTACTTTTGTATCTGACAAGGTCAATCAAATCCCTTCAGGGTTTACCCCGAAACCTTGTATAGCAATTTGTAGTCTTTTGTCAGTGTCAGCCATCTGGATGAGTCATGGCCAATTTGCTGTCTGTGAAAGCCTGAGAGGATTTTTTCTCTCTAGGTGACTCTCCTTAGGCCCACTAAATACAGTCCATCATTTTCCTCTGTGACCTTATAATCTCCTTGATCAGAAAATTTGGGACACCACTGAGTTACAGGATGCTACAGTACAGGTTCTCTTATGTCCTGAATCCCTACTGACCTTGAAGGGCCAAGGCCAACACATTGGCTATTCTTGCAGCCCTTCTTTTTTTGGCCCTAACTATATATGCTGGTACCTGTGAACTAAGCAACTGCACTGAGGATAACAATGTGTAATACTAGGGCCATGCGTGGAATGCCTGCCATTCTAGTCTTCTAAATGCATACTGCTTCTAATGTCATATCAATTATTACTATACTCTTTCTCAAATAAGTGTTTGTTGTTTAAAAAAAGGTAATAAAAGAAAACAAGCAACAAGAAAAAAAATGTTATAGAACTGTCCTGCTACAATGTTGTATATGGTTAGATCTCTAAATTTCTTTGTAAAAATGTGTAGCTGCTTATTATTATTTTATTTTTTGTTCTTTTATTTTTCTTTTTTTCACATTTTATAGGGATTTAAACTTTAATATATCAATGAGTGTTGGAAAATACCTGTTCTATGTTATGTCTAAGGCGTTTGATACTCAGACAGATAGTGATGTTAAGCTCAAATGCCCGTGTTATAGGGTAATACTGTCATTAAGCTTCTCTTCTGGAGGGTTAACAACTTAAGTTTGGATTCATTATTGAATTCTACGAGAAATTGGGAGACCTATTGCCACTACTTCTCAAACTCTTCAATGAAATTCAAAGAGAAGCAATACTATCAAACTCAGTCTTGGGACCAAGCGTTATTCTGATACCAAAACCAGAGAAGCAACCAACCAAAAACAAGAGCTATAGGTCAGTATTCCTAGTGAATATAGCTGCAAAATTCCTTACTCAGGTACTAGAAAACAGAATGCAAAAAATTATCAAGCAGATATTACACCAAGGCCAAGTAGGATTCATTCCAGAGCTGCAGAGATAGTTCAACATACAGAAATGTTATATACCATATTAACAGACTCAAGGACAAGAACCACATGACCATCTCAGTAGAGAGACAAAGCATTTGACAAAGTCCAACACCCATTCACAATTTTTAAAAAAACTAGAGAAAACTGGATGATCTTTACCTCAATCTGATAAAAAGCCATTTATGACAAACCAACAACCAAAATCATACTAAATGGGCAAAACCCAAGTATTTTCATTCTAAAATCAGGAATAAGTTAAAGATGTGTACTGTACTATCACCACTCTTATTCAATATAGTATGGAAACATTAGCCATTAGATAAGAGAAAGAAAAGGAATAAGTGTAGGAGAGGAAGAAGTTAAATTATCATTGTTTACAGATGACATGATACATGATATGTAGAAGACCCCATAAAAAACTCTACCAAAGGACTTCTAGCTTTAATAACAAAAGTCAGTAGTATAGTTGGATAAAATGTCAACATTCAAAAATCAATAGCCTTGGGCCAGCCAGATAGCTCAGTGAACAAAAGTGCCTGCTTAGACAGGCACAGGGTCCTGCCCCTGAGGACACTGAGTCTGGGCATGGTGGCACTCACCCGTAATCCCAGCACTTGGAAGGCTGAAAACAAGAGGATCACTATGAGTCCAGTCTGTGTAGTGACACCCTTCAGGCCCTATGCTAAATACATTAAATAAAATCAATAGCCTTCCTGCATATGAATAACAAACACACTGAGAGATAATTTAGGGAAGCAAGGCATTTCACAATAACATCCAAAAGAAATACAATACCTAAGAATCAATTTAATGAAGGATGTAAAAGACTTTACATTGAAAACTACAGTACTCTGAAAAATGAAATCAAAGAGGATAACAGAGAGTGCCATGATATCCCTTGTTCTTGGGTAGGAAGAATACTATGAAGTGGGAGGAATAACACACAAAGAAAAGTTTTAAATTACCAATGTTGGTGAAATTAGTCTTAAATTGTTTCCGCTTAACAGAATTTTCTATTTTTGAATCCTAGACATGTGCTACATGTCTAATATCCCTTTATTTTAATCATCATCAGTGATCAAGCTTTATGGACAAGTCATTCCATGAAATGTGATTTATTAAAATTAGTACTTCTTCATTCCTAATGAAAATTACATGGTAGAAAATTATAGCATACTTTAATACTAAAACATAGACTGACAAAGTTAACTCCTGCCCTCCCTGGGCAAGGTGCCTGAGGCATCTGCTAATACATAAGGCCTTTGTCTTTGTATTGCACTAAGGTAGGGAAGCCAGAGCCTACCTGACTTACAGAATAGGCCGTTCCACAGCCTCACAAGGGACTGTGACGTCTACATCCCTTAATAACCAGAGTCACCTCCTTTATTGGGATCCCAAGCACAAGATCCCCAAGTCTCTTTGTGGCACTAATCCACCAATTCTCCTTGGCCCATCCTCTCATTTCTCACCAGTGCCTGACATCTGCTTTCAAATTCCTTAGCTGTGCAGCTTTCTGTACTCCTGACAGCAGGTTGACCATACCTTGCAGGGTGCCTGGCACAGTCCTGGTTTGTCTGTCCCTTCAGAGAGTTAGCAGTGTTCCCCTTTACCTCTAAAACTTCACAATCTGAACAGAAAATTACTTTTTCCTGTCTATAGGAGTAGAGAAGTCTATGGCTTTAATTTTCCTATGGTACTATAAATATCCCTTGAGTACATAGTCTTTAGGAAGATTAAGTGGAAAAGTAAGATTTAAGAATTCTCCATCATAAAAATTCTAAGCTAAAAAGATTAAAGGAAAAGTGTTAATGTGGATTCTGAGACACCTAATAAGATTTGGATTTCTGATCATTAGCAGATCATAGCATCCGGCATGGTTCTTGAGGCTTCCTGAAAGCACCAGTGTAGGAAAGATGGGGTGTCTGGTGGCCCAGCATTGCCAGCATGCTTCCTGACTCATTCTGGGTTTGACTGGAGAGAGATTTGTGTTGGATCTGCTTCCCAAGCAATCAAATCTTCAGCCTTTTCAAAACTGTAAATTTTACATGGTCTCTGCTCCTCCTGCCTCCAGCACGTCCAGACCCCAGGTTCTTCCCCTGGGTTAGAGTATTCTGTATGTTCCACCAAGGGACCTCCGGAGCCCTCACTGCGATGTCAGCCCTCAAACCTCTCCTCTGATTAGTGCTCCATGATACCTCTTGAAAGGTTCTGTAATGAAGAACCCCAAGATAAAGGTATTTCAGAAACCTCCATCTAGAAAGTGGACTATATACAGCCACTTATAAAATGTCCCAAGAAGAGGCTGGAGCTGGTGTGGTTCCACAGTAAGCCACTTGCCTAACATGTGAGACCATGGTTTCCATTTCCATGCTGCAAAAATAAAGCTCCCAGAAGACTTGCATCAAAAAAACATCACTGGCTGTTTAGCCCTTTGTTTCCCATATTTTTGGACCATGGGACCACTGCCTACCACTTTTTTCTGCAACATTTGGCAGCCCTATTATCACCATTTTGGAATTAATGCCCAAATTTCTCTCACATTTGTTAAAATTCATTAAAATGGAATCATTCTGCAGCTGCTAAGGGGACTTCTGGCCTTTTACTCTATGGCGGTGTGTACTGGGAGAACCACTGACCCAGTGCTGAGCATTGGCTCTCCCTGTCACTTACCAGGGTCACAGGAGCTGTCTCAGATAGCCAAACCTTTTGTCTTCCTTTTTCTACAGTAGGGTAAGACCTAAAATAAAACAGTCCCTCCTCCAAGTGGAGTGAGTCCTTGGGTTATAGTGATGAGAGAGACCAGCAGAAAATAATGGAGTTAAAAAGTAGCTCAGAATTTAGAGAACAAGGAGAATCCTTTGACCTAAGAAAAACAAAAGAAAGCCTGAAATAAAGCTATAGGCTTGCTTTTCAGTACTCATTTTTAATGGACTTTTAAGAAATCACTAATTTTAGAGGTCACGTAGCTGAGATATATTCTTAGTCTTCTCCTGGCACTGTTGTAGGTAACACCTCTGATGTGTGGGCCATGATGGTGACGGTTACGTAGGTAACTTTGCTGGGACTTGAAGGCTGCTCTTGTTGAAACCACCAGTGTTTCACTTGTGCGGATGTGTGATGGCTGACTTCTCTGACATCAGGGGGCAGAACATTCCACACTCGGGTTAAATGAATGCCACCAACCTCTGAACATGCATCCCAGGAGCAGGCATAGAGCTGGATCATGTGCATTCAGTCCAGAGCACGGCTTCCCTCACTTCCATCACCTCTGCCTGTGTCTTTCCATATGTCAGGACATACCCTTTATTTATTTGTTTGTTTGTTTGTTTATTTGCTTGTTTATTTTTACGGAACTGGGGATTGAACTCAGGCCCTTGTACTTGCCATGGAAGCACTTATTCCACTGAGCCATCTCCCCAACCTGCCTGTGTCTTAAGTCACCCTGTTTCTTTAACCCACACAAAGCCCTACGTTTTGTCCTCAGAGACGGGGAACTGAGCCTTGCTCTCTTGTCTCCAGGCATTCCTACCTTAAGAACAAACTCATCTCTTGAAAAATTTGCCATTTCAGTAATTGGCACATTGTTTGGTGGACAAAACAGGCTTGGTTCTGTAAAACTAACACCACAGTGAGTCCACACTGGACTGATTTGTTTGGTTTTGCTTTATCACTTTATACTTTAGAGGCAGCTTTAGCAATGGGGAGTGTGTGATGCTTCCAATAAGAAAAAAAAAACTGGACAGGAGGACAGGGGCCTTCAGTGACCCAAAGGAGGGGAGAGAAAGTGAACCCAGAGGACCATTACAGGCACTGCTATGTGAGCCTGCAAGCAAAGCAGGACTCCGATACAGGAGCGCAGAGTATGTGTGTGTGTGTGTGTGTGTGTGTGTGTGTGTGTGTGTGTGTGTGTGTGTGTGAGAAAAGAAGTCCCTTGCAGCAGCTCAGCCTTGAGGTTGACCTTCTAAATTGCAGAGCAACTGCTGTAGATAAGATTCCCTAAATCTAGCTACAATGGAAAAAGTTCTGGCCCAGAGCCTGAAGCAAAGTTGAGCCTGATATCAAATCTGTGGTTTCATCTATGAAAAGTAAAACCAGGGCTGGGGAGATAGCTCAACAGCAAAGCACCTATCTGGCAAGTGCAAGGTCCTGAGCTCAGTTCCTGGTAGAAAAAAAAAGTAGTAGAGCCTACACTCCTTTTTAAAAGAAAAGCTTCCAAAATCTTGTTTCCCCTCTAAGTGACATCCTTTCAGTTTTTCTCCACTATAGGGAGGTCACCCATCATTTTACAAAGAAGTATCAGTTACCTATTGCCATGGTTATGCTGTGTAACAGTCGCGCAACCCCAGTGGCATTCCACAGTACACACTTACTCCACTTGCATTGGGGTCTTCCCTGCTGCTTTCCTGAGCTTGGCATGGCTTCCTGTGGGGCTGGTGGCTGTCAGCTGTTACTTGCTGCCCTTAGCTCAGACCACGAAAGCCATGAGCTATGCTCTTTGCAGGGCTTCCTGGGGCCGTGGAGCTGTCATGCTGCCACTTCTGCAAAGTTCTGTTGGCCAAAGCAAATCACACGGGTGATCCCAGGCCAAACAATGAGAAGAAAGCTCTGCTTCTTCAGTAAGAGAAACTTTAAAGTTACATGGCAATAAGTGTAGTTATGAAGAGAGGTGAGGAACTGGGGCAATTGATGACACATTCTCAGGGATAATGTCCCCAGTACTCTATTCATTCTGACTGCATTAAAAAACAAAAAACAGAACTTTCATTCTACTAGAGATAAAACATGACAACTTGAGTAATTCTGTTTATCTATATGACCATTAAAAATGCAGAATCTAGGGCCGGCCAGACAGCTCAGCAGACTAAAGCACTTGCTTAGACAGGTGCAAGAACTGGGGTTAGATTTCCCTACTCCACATGCCCTCAGGGCGTGCTGAGATGTCAACTGAGACTGGTGTGAGGATCCGTGCCTGCCATCCCAGTGCTTCAGAGGCTAAAAACAGGAGGATCACTACAAGTCCAATCTGTGTAGTGAGACCCTGGAGACCATGTACTAAAATGCATTTTAAAAGAAAGACAAAAGAAATGCAGAGCTTGATTTAACCAGGGTGAGTATCAAATAAAGAATTTAGGAGAAACATTCCACTACGTGTAGAGCTCTCATGTGTTCTTCAGAGAACCAGAGGGGAAAGGTGCTTCTGTGGCACATATCCAGTAAGTGTCAACTTTGAGCATCACAGTTCCATGAGTATGACGCAGTTCTGAGAGATCTCCACTTCCTCCCGAGGCTGCAAGAGCCTGAGGTACTCTCTAGATTGTCTCTGCAGAAAGGCGGTGCCCAGGTAACACCAGCGTCCCAGGATGCTCAGCCTCATTCTCTCTGACCTCCCAGCAGCCTCTGGCAGGTTGCATCTGCTGGTACCTGTGGCATCCCTAGGCACCCCATCCCAAGAGCAGTGTATGGACATCTTAGAGTCTAGCCAAGCCATTTCCAGGAAGCCATGGCTATTTCTTCCTTTGCCATTTTTGACAGTACGTCTTCATAAAGGCAAGGCCACAGCAGGCATTGCTCTGGCAGAGCTGACAGCTGTAGAAGTCGAACAAATGCATGAGTGAAGACCTTGCTTGTCTTCAGGAGGCACTCATTTTACTTCCACTTATTTTTCTGCCAACTTCTTGTGCAACTGTTATGGCTGTTTGGGTGCCTTTCCAAGAGAAGCCAGCAAGACTACAAAGGCCAGAAGCCAAAAAGGAAGTGAAAAGAAATAGTTCTTCAGTCACTGGTAATAAAGAAGACAGGAAAGTACCATCAAGCTTCCTGCTCCAGCTGCAGAAGCTATGAAACAGCACTACCCACACCCCAGGGGAGGAAACCCAAGAATGAGAAAAGCTGAGAAGTACTGGGTAGCGAAATAAAAATGTCACCACACTGTATGGATGCCCTACAAAGAGGACCAGCGTGTGAAAGTCAGGATGGGGGAGTCTGACTTGCCTGAGCACTAGGGAAGGCTTGCAGTCGTGGACAGCCTGCTGTGACCACCAGCAGCCATTCCTCCTGGGACTGTGTGGATGCATAAAGATGTGCAGAGTCCTCACTATAAAAAGAAAGAACACTGGAGCATTGCTCTTCTAAGCCTCCTCTCCATTCATATGGTAATTCTTGAACCAGAAAAAGTAAACCTGTTTCTTGAAGAAAGAATGTCTGGACTTTTCTGCCACAAATTCACCTACATTTTTATTTAAATCAACTGGGTTTTCAGGGCTTACATGGGTCAGTGCTCATTCTCATTTTAACAGGTTGATTGACAATCAAAATGTAACTTCTCATCTGACATGTCTGGAAATCCAGAAAATAAAACTCTCTGTGTCTCGAACCACACAGCTGAATGCCAAAAGAAGACAAATGCATAGTGACAATGTTGGTCACAAAAAGGAGCCAAGGTTCTCCAAGATTGCCTCAGGGAAGCTGGAAACTAGGTTTCCAGGCAACTCAGAATGGCACATAAATGCTTACTGCCCTTGAATTTTCCATGTATTGGAAATGTTCAATGTACTGCCCAGTGTGGTAGCTCCTGGCCAGTCATAGCTGTTGAGCATTTTTGAAAAATGGCTAATGAAACTGGAGGACTGAACTGTCAGCTTTTTAAGACTTTTACTCACTCATGGTCACTGCTTTGGACCACAAAGAGAGTTGGGCCAAGTGTGATGGAGTATGTCCATAGTCCCAGCACATGGGAAGATGAGTCAGGAGGATCGCTGTGAGGCTGAGGTCAGCCTAGGGTACATAGGAGAGCTCAAGGCCAGCCTGAAGTACATAGTGAGGCCCTGTCTTTAAAAGAAAAAAAAAGATTAGAGTTGGATCTTCTCTACTGAATTGCATTTTGTTCTGCTGAGTTCACTAGCATTTCTTGTGTCAACTCAAACTGCTTGGGGTGTCAGGCTGGTCTCTCCCTCCTCTGGCTGTGGCAGGGGCTCAGGAATGCAGGGGTGATGCAATCGATGTCACTTTGGAAGCAGCCAGCCTGACACAGGCAAACATCAGCCTGGGAAAATTTGGAATGGAGCATATATGTGCCTGAGGGCCAAGGTAGTTGGGCCCTTGGTGCAAAGGGGAAGAAAAGCTGAGCAGGGAGATTTCTAGATTTCTAGACTCTGCCCTCATTGGAATGTGTCCTTTACAGACAGAAAAATGAGCTGGGCTTTTGGGGAAAAGAGGAAGGAGCATTTATAAATGTGTTATCCTGCAAGCCAGCAGAGAAAAAAAGGGAGCAATGAAGAACTGGCAATTGAAATGCTAAAGCAAGGCCTTCAAAACCCAAACAGGAGGGTCAGAAAAGCTGTTCTCTCCCATGACTTTCTACTCTGAGAGAACTGACCCCCTAACTTCGAGATGATTCTTGTGCAAATATGCATAGCGTGCTTTTGATTAAGTATCAAAACAAAACTGGTACTTTTGGGAAAAACTTGGCCAGTGCCCGAGGTGAATCCTAGGGTTCCTGGGTTGTATATCCATTAGGGCCAGACGGCCGCATGTGAAGACCTTTGCAGATGTAAAGCTGTGGAGACCATTTCAGTCACTCCAGAAATAGTCCAAGAGGAAACACATGGAGTGGGAGCCTGGGGAAGAAATAGGACAGAAGGCAATGAAACAGGACTCTCAGATGGTTCCCTCATGTTCTGACGTTTCCACAGAACTATCCAAAAGAGTCTAATGAGCGTACTGCTGGAGAATGCATTTGTGTGACAAGTAGTAGCCAAGGAATCGGGGCAAGTATGATGCCTACAGTGGAGGCTGAGGATAAGGGTCAAGGGAGATGAAGGTACCAGAAAGGAAATGACACAGACTTTGACATAGCCCCAAGAAACGCCTCAAGCTCATATCCTGTCAGTCCAAATCTAGTCACAACCTACTTCCTTAGCACCTTTGTTCCATGTTCGTTTGTTTTATGTATTTGGTACAGGCTCTCACCATGCAGCTTGAACTCCTAGGCATCCTACTGTTTTCGGCCTCTGCAGTGCTAGCATTACAAGTGTGCGCCACCACTCCTGACCTCGGTGACCGACTCTATGCTTGGTGGACGGGGCCAGCATGGCATGTGGTGTGTCTCATGTTTACAGCAACCAATATTTTATTTCTAAACAGCTTCTTGATTTTTGGATACAATTGAGCTCTCCTGCCAAGTCCATGGGGGCAAGAGATGACAACATTGGTTGTCTATCTGGGAAAAGAAAAAAAACATGTTGGGTTCCCTCCTTCTCTCAGTGCAAGGGTTTAGCCAAGTGGGATGTTAGGGAGAAACCCACACAAGGCAGCTAGCTGATAAGTCCAAGCAAACTACCCCCAGATTCAACATTCTCTAGGACTTGTGGAACTCATGGAACGCTACTAAGGTCATGTGATGGTTTATTAGAGGAAAAGAAAGAGATTACAAGCAACATAGATGGAAGCCCATTGGGTGGAATCCAGGGAGTTCCACATCTCCTCACAGAGTAAGGGGCACTGTTTTTCCAGGATCTGTGTGCAGCAGTAAGCACAGAGTGCTGCCAACCAGGGAAGCTTCCTTGACTCAGAGATTTTTAATGGGGCTTCATTAGGTGGTAGCAATTAATTGATTGATTTGTTGCCAATGTGAGTGACTTTAATCTTCAGGTCGACTGATAGCACCCTAAATCACATGGCTGGTATTTTTGGTGTGACCAGTCCCTGTTCTGAGACATGGCTGGCCACTACCAAAATCATACTATTATGCTATCCAGTGTGGCCAACGCTCACTAGATACTGCTTTCAGGAAAGACACTCTCAAAGGCCTAGAGATAAACTCCCAGAAGCCAAGGCCAAACTACAGATCCCTTCAGAGGCACAGTGAAACTTTTCACTATGTGCTCCCACATAATAACGAATTCAAGCTAGCTTCAAGATTTAAATATGAAACCAGAATAAAATATAAGTGAAATTTTTGCAATTCTAGGATGTACAAATTCTATCTAAACATTACTAAGACTACAATCCATACATGAAATTTCTGAGCTAAAGATTGTAAACTATATGAAAAGATAATAAAAATCAGAGGATACATTCACATCATGCTTAAACCAACAAATTGACATAAGAAGACACAACACATCAGAGAGGTGGAAACAACCCATAAATAACTAAACAGCAGCATAAATAAGAATACACTTCGGTAAGTTGATTAGTACATGCTTGAGAAAGGATGGTTTATTTAAAGTCATTAAAATGTAAAATTGTAAATGATATTTTACCTCTGTGAATATGGTTCATAGAGATTGTATGCAAGTTCTGGAATGTATGTGCACAGCAGTATCTGTGATAGAGACAGGAAGGAGTCTAAATCTTCAAGCCACATACAAAAACATTACGTAAGGGCTGGGGAGATGGCTCAGTGGAATGTGTGCTTCCTCAGCAAGCACAAGGACCTGAGTTCAATCCCCAGTTCCACCAAAAAAAATAATAATTATTATAACAAAAACATTACGTGACTTGGTTTGCACAAGCCATGAGGTTCATTCCTACAAACTGAGGTGAGTTTAGTCATAAGGCACTCATTAAATAGCTACTGTAATAAAGTATTTATTGCCAGCTTTGGGTTTTATATATAAAATCTATGTAAATATAACAATGGATACACATATATATGACTACATAACAATGCATCAGGAAAAGAAAATTTGTATAATTTTTAATCCAAATGTTTTGAAACATTATGAGATTAATACAGGTTAACTCTGGATTCAATAATTGTAAGAGGCTCTCAAAGAGTGACCATTATCTTCCAGAAATTTGTTAGTGCTGTTGATTTCTAAAGTGTACATGCATTTTCTGACAATTGATATAGATATAGATCATACAGATACAGACACAGATATAGATATGGATATAAAAAATTAAGACTTTTAAGGTATTACCCCAACATGGAAATGGGAGGTTTAACTTTCCTGTTTTATTTTATGTTTTGGTTTTCTTTGAATTTGTTTTGGCAAGTGTAGGTAGATTTGGTAATTATGTCTGCCCCTCACATGTGCAAGTACAGTGGCTTGGCACTGTGTAGACTGGGCTACACTGCAGCTGCTTCCCACCGCCCCCTGCTCTGGTGACTCGGGGCTGGAGTTTCCTGGAGCAGAATGTGCAGGACACCAGTAAGACAGAAAGACGAAAGCCAGCAGGCCTTATTCTCTGGAAGCTATTGCTATGATATTGGTGACAAGACAACTAGGTATTTTATTTTATGTGTATTTATTTTAATGAGGAAAAAAAGATAAAATAGCAATGAAGCAGTTCAAAACAGGTTAGTAAGTTGAAACTGTCCCATTAATCAGCTTCGAAACTGTCTTATTAATATTTGTCTCTCAATAAAATAAAATAAGACAACTAGGTATTGGTGGCTTCTGTCTCCTCCTAATTCTCCCCTCCTCTCTGTCCAGCTCTTTTCAGTCAGGATTCTGTTGGCTAATGACTTCCTTCCTTCTGACACTAGGTTGCAGTCTCACCAAAATCATAGCCATGGGAGACAATGGCCTTCTTAGATCCTCCTCCCTCTGTCGCTCCTGGCAGCTGCTGCACATACCTCCTTGGAAACCCAGCCTGCCTGGCCACACTGTTGGTTCTAGAGGCTGCTGAAAGACTTTCATCCAATTCTCCAGCTCCATTCCTAGAGGGCTTGTACTTCCCAAGCTCTTCCTACATTTGTATGTATTTAACTGCAACACAAATTTCTCACTTCATATCATTTGTGGTAGCTCTGCTTTACTGATTGGATCTGATTGAAACCACACCTATATGTATATGTGAGGTATGACAAAGGGAATTTTTCTGATGGGAAAATTGAGTTCCAGTTTCCCCTTCGAAGCTCTGATGCCCTCAGCCTGCTGCCTCCAGGGCCGTGATGCTTCCCAGTCATACCCTGACCCACTTGGGAACAAACTCCTCTTGATCTTAGTTCTCTCAGTGTGGCTCAAAAAGCTGGAAACACACCAAAAAAATGCTAAGCCCTAAGGGAAAGACAAAATATTCACAGATCAAAATGAGACAATTTCCCGAAAAGAGTGAGATTCAGCCTGAACTAATTTGGAGATCCTAGAATTCTCCATACTGGTTGGGGACTCCTACAACTTGGGCTTTGTGATTGTTACCTTGAAATCCCTAAAAATGTCCAGGTTTTTAAACCTGTCAAAAGTCCCAAGAGGAACGGGAATAAAAGTTACAAAGAAGCGTGAACAAATATTTCAACTTTATCCCCATGTAACTTACGAACACCGTCTCAGTCCTCACAATACCTTCCAAAGTAGATCTTACTATCCCTGTTTGAGAATCAATATGTAAAGCTCAGAGATGATGAGTAAATCTTCCAAAGCCACACAGTTGACCAGTAGCAAAACCAGAAGCCAGTGTAGTTTCATAGGATTATTAGACATGTGCTCATATGCAGGACATATGCTTTGAGATAGATCCACTTCAATTAGCAATGCTGCAAAAACAAAAGTCTCTCTGACTCCAACTGGCTCCAGCAAGAAAGACAGGTTTGTGGACTGGCTGTGGTGGACTGTTGACTCAGCTTGTCCCAGATGGCCTCAGGCTTCCAGGCTGTCCACCTTCATGGGCAGGTGCTGTGATGTGTCCTCATTCTGGGACAGAAACTGACACGGTGGTGACTGCCAGGCTGTGCTCTTGTTGTGTGAATGAGCGTCACTGGAACTTACTATGTTGCTTAAAGCCTAAGCTCAGAATGGACACCTTCAGCTTGTCCCGCTGGCTCCAGCCAACTGGCTCCTAGTTCAGGAGGAGTAGGAACGTACTCTCCCACAGTGGTGGAAGAAGCATTCATCCAACATTCCCTCCCAAAGCCCTGACATCTAATTTCAATTTTTCTTCTGGGATACAGGTGTGCCTACAAGAAATGAGGTTTTTTCTCCTAAGAAATTCTGTTTAATCCTAGGTAATTATATACCAGTAGGATAAAAATGACCATGGTATCCATTATCAATTATTGACTAATAAGTTATCTGAAAATGTAACATTGCTAAATGACAAAAAAAAAATTTTCTAATCAATGTGTAATTTGCACAGCACTCAATGAAAATAGTTTATCTGTGCCACACAGCATCAACCAGAGTGGCTTCAAGGCTGGGATAAGAACGGTGAAGGGCAGTGGTCACCTGAAGACTCACTTATTTTACATGCATGATAGCTGGCCCCGTCTGGTGGCCAGACATCACCTGACTGCCATATTGCTTACATACCTTCTCCACTGGGGCTTCTGGAGTTTCCTTACAACTTGGTTGGATTGCAGGTGTGTCTAAAGAGAACAAGACAGAAATTCATGCAATTTTTATGGCCTACCTTTGGAAGCCATGGAGCTTCCCTTCTGCTATACTATACTGACTTGTTAGTCACCAAAGTGCACTGGAGTTCAAGGGGAGAGAACGTGGACACGATGAGAGGGCAGTCAATGTCCAATTTTAAAAATTATGTATGGGATAGGGTCTATAGTACTGACCATCTTTGAAAAATGTCATCTGCCACAACCATTCACAGCAACACAAGCCATCTGGACAAGCGTGTTATTTCCCATGATGGAGAAGCGTGTTATTTTCCTCTGGGATCAATAAAGAAAATTATATTTGAATTGCAAGTCATTAATTCCAGCCATCTTTCAATTCCTTTCATGGGCACTGAAAATTCCTCCTTCGCATTTGCTCTGAGGTATGCATACTCATACTGACCACAGTTGAGTGGGCCAAGCCAGCCCTGGGCAAACAGAAGCAAATCAGAGAACAAAACTATGGCCTGAGTCCATGGTTTTTGGGTGGGAATACTAATCACAGAGGCTTAGCAAATTACCAGCCTTTCTCATTAGGAATTTTTGGAGAATTCTATGCATAGCTTCTAAAAATTGCTTTAAAATTATGAGAGAGAGAGAGAGAGAGAGAGAGAGATTGTGAAGCCCAGGTGCCAAGAACTTCTCTACATGCTTTGCATTTAACACTTTGTTTAATCCTTCTTGGACTCCAGGCAGACATCATTATTATTCATGAATCAGGGAGTCAAAAGCAGAAATGTCTCATAATCTTCTCAAGGCTATGCATCTACTAAGTGGCAGAGAACTAGAATATGACCTCACAGAAGGTGTAACTGGGACAAACTCATTGATTGTTGCTGATTTGGAAAAAGCCACTGTTACAACACTGAAGAGAAAAACATGTCAATCTCGCACGTTAGCAGATGGTGGAGATGCAAGAGAATGACATCAAACAAGAAACTAAAGATTATGTAAGGGATAGGGTGCTAACAGAGCTTTCAGAGAGTCCTGCTCCAAGCTAGCAGCTCATCAGGTGAGGAGTGGCCTAAGATAGTTGGCCACAAGACCAAATGCACAGCTGCACTACATCAACACGTCTTGCTCAGTTGAATGAGTGCTTGCCTGGAAAGCACAAAGGCCTAAGTTCAATCTCCTGCCCCAAAAGACATGTCTACAAACAAGTAGATTCTGTTCTGATTCAGTTCCTACCTGGAGCTGAGAAGAAGGAACACCGAAAAGAACTCCCCTCATCAAGGAACAGCCCAAGTTCAGCTCTCCTTGTATCTAATCCCAAATCTTTCAGCAGAGGAGAAAGGGGAGTCTGAAGAACTCCTGAGGCATCGGTAACTCCTCAGATCAATTAAATCAGAATTCTTGGTGAAAAACCCCAGGAATTAATAATTTTTTAAAACTATTCAGGTGGCTTTAATTGCCATTAAGTTTTAGAACAACTGCTGTGGTTATAATTAACGCTCACGGAAGCCCAGAGGAGCCTGTGTCTGGCTGACAATCAAGGCATGCTTGGAAAATGGCATCATTCCCCACTGTCCATAGTCCTTCACTTCACCCTTTGTGGGGTCTTTATATTTCTAATAAACTAAAGAACTCTCCCTCTGTGCTCCTTCCCTTGATTTGTTTTTATTGCATAGCCCCAGAAGAGCCTGAGGTAACAGTAGTGCATACTTACTGGCCTGTCCATTCGTTATTGCCATCTCTAGAGTGTAAGATCCATGGGCGTGGGTTACCCAGCTGTCTAGGTCCAGGAGCTCCCATCCGTGTATAACCCAAACACAAGGTGCTCTTGCAGTTGCGCTGAGTAGTACTTAAAACAGAAAATACTCAGTTAACATTTTTGAGTGAATGAACAAAGAAGTGGTATGGATTCTCCCGGCCTGGGCATTGGCTTTTGCTTTTCATCATCACCATCCTCATCCTCATCCCTGTCATGTCATCGTCATCATCAGTGTTTATTAATAAGTCACCGTCTTAAACTGCCTGTGCAGACATGATTCCATGACAAAAATAAAAGTCTAAAATGTGGTGCTCTGTTAAGGTGAATGAATGTCCATTTTGCCTCAAACCCTGCCCATGTTCCACCCCAAATGGCTTTGGAGCCAGAACAACAAGTTTATAATTCACCTGTTTCACTTAAGGGTGATGAAACCCAAAGTAAGATGTTTATTTTTAAATTCTTTTTTTTTTATTTTTAAATTCTTATAACATCTAACTTATTAAACTCTTACAGATTGAGAGATATCATCTATAAAGTGCCAATGATAAATAAATGTATAAAAATACATCCAATTCCACTAGCATCCAGGAAAATGCAAGTTGAAGCAAATTAATATTTGTCTAATAATTATTGGTAAAAGTGGCAAAGCAAGATGAACTATTAACAAGGCGATGTCAGTTGTGCTAACAGATAAAACCTTAAAATCTCAGTAACTTAGCAAACAGACTTACTCTTCACTTGAGACAAATCAGCAGAGATCCCTTTTTGGAGCCAAGCCTGATTCCCTCTTGGAGCTCCGTTGCCCCCTGTGGGCCTTGGAGAGCACTCCTAGATCTCCGCCTCCCTTCTGAGAAGAAATTGTGTCACAGACTTACGTGGACCAGCTCGTTACTTCTGCCCAGTTTTATTTGAGGACACTGGGGACATGAACTCATCAAAAGGCAGAGGCAAGTGAGGCTTAGAAATTGACTTTTGGCTGAACTGCTGCCCACTGCCACAATTCTAGACCAAGGAACAAGAGTAGGACTCCTGAGTGGCCCACTGGACACCTCCACCCATGTGGTACCATGTCAGTGAGGGAGTGGACAACGGATTTCTCCTGCAAGCAACCAACCTCATTGTAAATCAGTCGCAGGTCTATGGAGGCCCCATTTGGCAGTAACCTTTAAAATTCAAAACAGTTTTCATAGCTCCCAGCAACTCTACTTCTTGATACCAATCTAAGAAGCTTTGACAAATAGGCCTAAAAGACACATACTAGAAAGTTTACTATAACATTCTTGTGGTCATGGCTAAACTTCGATGTTTAGCAAAAAGAGAAAGTCCAAACAGACTAGTCTATTGGTATTATGGAAAACTATGCAGCAGTTTTGAATGAGACAGATCTGCACCGGCCTGGGAAGCATTTGATATCCTGTTGTTGAGTGAATGAAGCAATATATATATATATATATATATATATATATATATATATATATATATATCACTAGGCAGCTTTGACTCATAATGATCTTCCTGTCTCAGCCTCTCTAGTGCTGGGATTACAGTTGTGCACCACCGTGACTGGTTTCAGGGCCAGCAAGGCACACCTGAGGATCTAGGGTCGCATAGCATGTGGTACCAGGAATTGAACTGGGTCCATGTGCTTGCCAGGCAGGAGCTTAGACCACTGAGCTGTCTCCCTATCCCTAGTGTTTATATTAATAATAAATATTAAACATGTATTTTCTATAGCGTTCTAAGTTTAATAATACATAAGAAAAATATCTAGAGGCACATGTGGTAAAGGAGATATAGTCAACTCCAGGGAAAGATCTGGTGAAGAGGGAGCAAGGGAGAGAAAAGGGCTTGACAATTGCAGAAACATAAAGATCTTGTGGCTGAGCAACCACTGACAAGCAGGCCCATATTCTTATAAAAGATGTTTTAATTCCCCTTCTAGATGTATACACAAAAGAACTGAAAATGAGGACTTGAATATTTGCTCGCAATAATTTATAGCAGTGGACCAGGGACGTAGCTCAGTGGCACAGCACCTGCCTGGCAAGCACGAGGTTGTGAGTTTAATTCCTGGTACAAAAAAAATAGTGTAATAATAAAAGACTTTGTAGCAGCACAATTTGCAACAGCTAGAAGATAGGAACAACCCAAGTGTCACCCATAAGTAAACAAAGGAACAAAGTATAACATATATATGTATAGCAGATTGCTCAGCCATAAAAGCAGCAAGTATGGGCCAGAGATATAGCTCAGTGGCATAAGTGCCTGCCTGGCAAATGCAAGGTCCTGGTACCTCAAAAGCAAAGCAAACAACAATAACAACAAAAACCCCAGCAGGTTCTGAGACTTGCTACCATGGACGAACCTTAAAAACATATTAAATTAACCTTTTTTAAATGTATTTAGTACATTTATGTAGATCGGACTCCTAGTGATCCTCCTGTTTTCAGCCTCCCAAGCACTGGGATTACAGGTGAGCACCAACGCGCCCAGTCTCACTCCCTGCCTCAGTTTGCCTCAGAGGTGGGACCAGCACAGCATGCAAGGGACTGAACCCCAGCTGCTGTGCTCTCCCTAAGCAGGCGCCTTATAGAAAATGTATTAAGTGAAATAAGCTAGGCACAAGAGAAACTATTGTATGATTCAATTTATAGAAGTGTCTAGAATGGGCAAAATCATAAAGAAATTAGCTTAGAATTTACCAGGCATTGGGTGGCTCTGGGTAGGAAGTAATTGTTTAATGGGTATAGAGTTTCTCTTGGGATGATGAGAAATTTTGGAGAAAGATATATTTATGCACATATACAGGATAGCTTGGTTAGTTGTACCACTGATTTTTTGTTGGTCCACTGAAAGGAGCAGTTAATGCTAACATTTTTTATCATTTTTAATTTCTTACGACTTTTTAAAACCTATTTTGCATGCTTATATCTGGTAATCTAAATGATTAATTTGAAGACAACAACATGCAATATAACAACTATTGCTGAATTCCTATTATTTTGTTTAATGAAATTCAAAATCATTTCTAATGCTTTTTTTAAATTCTCTTTTTAAAAATTTTGGAGATAGTGATGGTGGTTGAATAGCATTGTAGATATATTACATATTAAAGATCACCAAAATGGAAAATTTTATGTGATATGTATTTTACTAGAATTAAAAATGAAAAAAAGGGAGTTGAATTAAAAGGATTTTAATTAAACTTCTTTAAAAAGATGATATAGGGTTGGGGAGATAGTGGTATAAGCTCACGCCTAGCAAGTGCAAGGTCCTGAGTTCAATCTCCAGTATCGAAAAAAACAAAAGATGATTTAATTTCTACTCAATTGACCTTCACAGAGACTCAAATACTTTTTTTTTTTTTCTTTTAGTACCGGGATTGAACTCAGGACCTTGACACTTGCCAGGCAAGCACTTATCCTACTGAGCTATCTCCTTGGCCCTAGCTTTTCTTGAGTCAGGACAAAAGAGCAAGGATGACAAAGACCCCTTCTAGAATCCGGAGTTTTGACTCCTCCACCCCAAGACACTATTTTCAACATTTAGGTATCTACTTTTGCTGCAGACTATTTTAAATGAGAGAGACTTGTGTAAGGGAAGAATGTAATTAAATCTGTTGAAGAGTGTGCTATTTAAATCTCTTTAATAGGAAATCTGCAGAGCTTAGTCATGTACTATGAGAAGCTGGTGGCAGAGGCAGAAAATGTGAACTAGCTTGTAGGAAGTTCGACTCTGGATCAGTCAGACAGAGGCAGATCAGCTCTTCTTCCCGGGACTAACAATGGACACAGTTCTCCAGCACGTCGTGTGCGTTTTGAGGAGTTAGGGAGTGGGAGATTAAATGATTTATGAGTTTCATTCTCCTTGCTGTCCTGCACTCTGGACACAGGGAATTTGATTAAAATAACAATCATTAGACCAAAACCTCTAGTCATCAGCGAAGAGGAGATGTTTTCCTCTCTTGGAATTGGAATTATGATCCCAGCTGCCCAAGGTCATCTTTTCAGCCCTCAGAGGCCAATGTGGAATTTTCAAAACTAACAAGATGTGACCTTTGCTAACAAGTTCAACAGGAAAAATAAAAACTGCCAGAGGGTCCAAAGAATAAAGCAGTTTATCTCCTATTGGTCTGTGCTTTGCCTCTGCTCTTTGGGGACCCTAGTTCTTAGATGAATACATCTGTAATCAAATAAAAAGTAATAAATGTCTGCTGAGAGGGTGATGGGGGCTGGAATATGTCCTTGCTTCCTGGGAGCAGCTGAGTGGACAAGAGTCACGGGGGATGATAAGGAAACTGTTTGGGGTTGGGAAGGGAGGTGCAGGCCAAGGTGTAGGCCTTGGCCGCGAGGCTCGCCTGCATCAGCCTCTGTGACCTGTGGGGTTTCCTCCCTGAGCAGCAGGCATGACGGCCCTGTCTTCCACATCATGTTGGTGCAGATAAGGGAAAGAGTCATGAAGGCTGTGCAGGGTGTGGGGGCACGAGCGGTGGGCTCTATCGAGTTGCTGGCGGCAGACCACTGCTGTAGTGAGCCAAGGCCTGAAGTCTCTTAGGGTGAAGAGAACGAAGGTGGCACTGACATGGGCACCACGTCAAGTGACAAGTCAGAAGTAGCAAACGAAATGGGGTGTATTCTGTTCCTACCTCAACTGTTCCGACATCATTTGGATGTTCTGATGGTTTCAGACATCAAGTTCCTGGAGTTAGCACAGCCACCATGAGGAAGGCCAAAGCTCTCTACACGACTGACCTTGTTCATGATACCAGCTATACCCCAGGCTCCCCAGGGCCCTTCTGGCCAACTGACTATAATTTGGAGGTTCCCTAGTAGAACATGCCTGTACTTCCCGCACACTGGGAGGATGAGGCAGGAAGATTATAAGTTCAAATCTAGCCTGGGCAACTTGGCAACTTAGAAAGACTATCTCTCAAAATACCTAAAAAAAAAAAAAATGTTCTTAAAGCTTGGGGATCTATCTCAGTGTGAAGCTCCTGGGTTCAATCCCCAGTACTACAAAAGGATAGAAGGAAGGGCAGGGCAGGGTAGGGCAGGGCAGGGCACAAGTCTGTTTGTCTGGAAGGCTTAGCCAGAAAGATGATAAGTTCAGATTCAATCAGGAAAATTTAGTGACTTAATGAGATTCTGTCTCATAAAAATTAGGTCAGTCCCCAAGAAAAAGAAAAGAAAGAGATTGATTTCAGCAAAACAAAGGATGCACATGTAGAAAAACTATCAGGACTTAAACCAGCATAGCGGCAATAATCTCTAAAGGAATTTGTATAATTTCTATAATATGTGTAATATGTCCATATTTTCTGTACTTTCAACATTTAAAATGTCTTTTGAGTCTATATTTTTAAAACTCCACAACTTTAAAACATTGCAGTGTATGATTTACATATTTCAAACACACAAATTTTAAATACATAGATGGGAGAGTTCTGAGGAAAGAATATGCCCGTGCAACAAAACACCCAGATCAAGACGTAGAGCATGTCTGTGGCCTGAAAACTCCCTCTGAACCTCCTGTCTGCCCATCCCACCCCAGAACCTGTCTACTCTGAGCTTTAGTGCTGTGCATTACTTCGGTCTATTCTTTCACTTCTATACGTGGGATCCTGTCAAATGTGCTGTGTTTATCACTTTCTTTCCACCAGAATATTATGTGAGACACATCCACATAGGGTCTGAAGCTGATTTTTGCTATTTCTGCATAATAATACTCCATCACATGATGGACATCAGTCTGTTTCCGAAATGAGGTTATTATGACTAAAACCACTATGAATATTTTTGTACAGGTATTTTTGTGGACATAGGTCTTTAGGTCTTTTGGGGCATATATACCCAGGAATTGAATTATTAAATCATATACTTTTTCTCTGGGTTTATTTTCCCAGAGCTGGGGATTGATCTCAGGTCCTTGCACTTGCCAGGGAAGCACTTATTCCACTGAGCCATCTCCCCGGCCCCAAATCATATACTTTTGAAAAGAAACTACCAAACAATCTGATGGTTTACGTCACCTAGTATTCCCACCAGCCATACATTTATAAGAGTCTAGATATTCTATCTTCTTGCCACGCTTGCTATCACCAGTCCAGTCTGAGGTGATACTTAGAGAATTGTATTTTATCGAGGCTACAACATGGCAAGTATCTCTTCACTTGCTTTGGAGGCATTCACATATTTTCTTTTGTAAGAATTCTGCTTAAATACTTTGCTTAATTTGAAAAACTACTTAAATTTATACAAGTGTTTTTGATCAGCTTGCATTTCAATCTTCTAAAATCCTGAAGGTGAATCACTGACTTAAATGTTTGTTGATCACCTACTATGGGCTGAAAATAGTTGTGGTTGCTTCTATTTATGTTATTTCATGACTTTGCTTTATAACTTTGCTTCATTTAAAATTGGCCTGCTTACCACCTGGTGCCTTTAAAGAACCTACTCTAGAGGTCTGGTGTGTGTATGGGATCACCCAGGCCCGCCAGATCCTCACTCCAGCCAGCATCCAGGCCTGGTATGTGTGTGGAACTTCCTCCATCAGACAGGCCTGGGGTGGAACCCTGCAGCAGAACTCCCTGTAGAGAGTCTAGAGGCAAGACCCACCCAGCTAATCAATCCAGGAGTAGAACATCTCGCCAGAATGGCAAAGCTGGTTCACTTCCAAGGGCTGCAGCAGGAAGAAGTGGAACAGAGCAGCCAGATACAAGCCACACTCACCTTGACCAGTTTAAATTTGGGATATCCAGTCCTGCTAAAAAGTTAATAACTGAACCAAAGCTCTACACCGAATGTCAGAAGACAGTGCCAAACAAAATGACAAAGAGAAGGAGAAAAATGCATTCTCAGGCCCCAAGCCCACCCAGAACAAATGCAGGAGACAATAGCATAGAAGAAATTGGAAATCACACACCTGAAATCTCTTAAATAATAGTGTATGAAGTAAAGAAAAAACTGCCAAAAGGTATAGAGGAAATCAGATGAGGAATAATTTCTGAAGTAAAAAAAAAGAAATGATAACTACAATGAAAGAAGTACTAAGTACTTCTAAAGAAGACACTGATAAAAAAAAAAAAAGAGGAGAATAGAAAATTTACGGAATCCTTGAATGAGCAATATTGGAAAGAAATAGAATGCATAAAGCAGATTCAAAGAGCTACACAAGAAATTAAAACCTCATGCTGGCAAACCATTTCAATGAAAGTGAAAAATAGACTCTCAGGCCTTGAAGATGCCATTTCAGTTAGTGAAAAGGTAAGAAAAGGTCTCTTAAAAACAAGTAGCATGCAGGAAAAAAATAACTCAACTTTGGTGGGGAGATGGCTCAGTGCAATAAGTGCTTCCCTGGCAAGCACAAGGGCCTGAGTTCAATCCCCGGTCCCACAAAAAAAAAAAAAAGAAAAAGAAAAAAGAAAAAACCTCAACTTCTGCAAGATAATGCAAAAATGAACAACATGAGACTAATAGGCATCACTGAGAAAAAAGGACTTGATACAAATGATATAAAAAGAATATGGGCAGAAGTAATAGCAGAAAACTTCCCAAATATGGAGAAACAGTATGGAATTCAGATAACTAAAGCATATAGAACTCCAAATAACATCAATCCAGTTATGGAGTTATTATCATTTTTTTTGAGTTAAAAAGAGCTCAGACAGCTATAAAAATCTCAAGTCAATGACTTCTGACATTGCCAGTCATGCAGATAACCCACTACTATTATAGAGTACTGGACTATATTGGATTACTTTGATGAATTCATGCACCTACAATATATGAATGGCAACGGAATACCCATCTCTGAAAAAAGTAAACAAAAAAGGGGGATATAAATGAAGGACCATTTTGTAGTGGGAAAAAAAAAATATATATATATGAATATACAAAATAGTTAGCATAGTTATACAGCTACTTTCTCTTAGTTCAATGAGAAGAAAGATTTGTACTAATAGAGTTTAGACAAGATATCATGTCTGCATCTTATACTATGAATAACTACTACAAAAACAATGTGCAATGTATTAATTATTTTTACTGTCCTACTAACCTGTTTTGAGCCTGTCTCATTGCTACTTCTTTCTCAATAAAATTAATATAATAAACAAATAAATAAATAAGATCTCAGACAGGGTCCATGATTTGGCCCTAGAGTGAGGGTGGCTTTTATTTCCATAATTTGAGAACAATGTAAGCACATTTATTTTATAGGCATATTCCAAAACTACGGTGTATAGTATAGAACATCTTTTCTTATTTTAGTACATGATTTCTCAAATTTTCCCACATTCAAATTGATAAGGACTTTGGCAGAATCCACTGTTTTTGATTCTTCATTTTGTCTTTTTAATTAAATTAATTACACACACTTTTCCATGTGTGTATATGTGACATGCATGGTAATCTTTACTTCTCTTTATGTCGTCAATTGCGTGAAAGTTATGAACATCATACATTTTTATTTTATATAAAAGAATAAAAAATTACATTAAATTTTAAAAAGAATCTACTCCAAAATGATAAAAATGGGTTACTGGGTTGTGCTCTAATTTTCTCTTTAGATTCTTAAAGAAATTTTAAAATATAAATTTTTAAAATAGGGTTTCCTACCCAGGTCCCTACTACCTAGTATGTGTTTATTAGAGAAAACTATAGTCACTGTGGCATATTGGAGAAAATTCCATTTCCCTTGTTTGGCTTAAAGATATGATTGTAACCGGAGCAAATCCAGGAATTAGCCTAGAAATCTACCAACTTGTAGCCTCCTTTCTGGACAGTAAAATGCACTGCTATAGACATTTTTGTTGATACCTTTTGGTAAAAATAGGCATTCGTTTCTGTTGGCCACATGTCTAGAAATTATAGGGCTATTATGTTTAACTGTACAAGAATAGTGATATATGATTTGAAATGCTCATGCCAATTTTTATCCTCAACAGAAATATATAATAATTCTAACTGTCCCACATCCTGCCAACCTTTGATATTTTCAGAATTTTTACTTTAGTTGGTCTTTCAGAATTGGTATTAAAAACAGAACTGAATTAATTTTGCTGTTTTTAAATTTTCACTTTCTTGAAGTTTTCAAGCAGTGTTTGATGAATTGAATGAGACGATGTATTACTTAGATTTGCAGAAACATAGCAATTAAAGTAATGGACTCCAGTGGGCCATTAGCATTTCCATTACTAAGAACACCCTTTCAAAACCTGCAGTCTCCCGTAGGTATCTAGACCTTGGGAAACTTTGTAGGGTTTATTTTCCCACCACCTATTTCATGGATAAAGTTGCTTTCTGCATACTTAAAAATATGTTTTTCAAAGATTCATTATGGCAAAAAGGATTAGAATTGGAATCACCAAATTATCCCTGCTGAAAAAAAGTCTTTGTCAGATTTGAATAAATCACTTCACTTTGCAATCACTGTTTGACTTATACATGTCCTGTATTGGGGACAAAGAGGGACCCTTGGTCTTCAATAGTGCCTTACTTTTCCATGAGCTTAAGTCTTGTGATTCATATGGTATTTCATTCTTTCTGAGAGGAGACTGTGTCTCTTCGGCCTTCTGCTATACCAGCTCATATCACAACAAGGACAGCACCTAGAATATAGGAGTTCGATAAAATTTGTTAAATGAATGAATTAAAACTGTTTTGTCATGTGTAAACAATGCCAGCACAAAGCTCTGCAAAGAACAGATGACCCAGAAATATTTGTGAAAGTAGTCTAAAAGCTGGGAAGAAAAGAATTTAATTGAGTAGAAGGAAGGAATGAAAAGAAATCCTGCTGAGGTTCCCTTCTCCTATGCAAGATCTCTTTTACTTTCAGAAAACAGATTCTATACAGAGTACATCTAGATATCCAAGGATATCCCACAGACCCCTCGAATCAATAGATTCAAAACTAAGATCATGGGGGCCAGAGAGATAGCTTGGTGGAATAAATGCTTGCCTGGAAAGCACAAGGTCCTGAGTTCAATCCCTGGTACCACCAGAAAAAAAAAAAAAAAAAAAAAAAACCTAAGATCATTATATATCTTTAACACTTCCTCTTAGATACTACTGTCACAAGTTGACATTACCCCCTAAATCAGAGAGTAAGCCTCTACTCTTCTCTCTTCATCACTCTACTCATTCTTTTATTGAACTTCCCAGGCATCACAAATTATGTTAGATAAAATAATCTAATTATGGCAAGAAGGATTAGAATTGAAATTACCAAATTATCCCTGCTGAAAAAAAAACATCTTTGTCAGATTTGAATAAATCACTGTACCTTGCAATCACTGTTTGACTTATACATGTCAAACAAATTAGATTATTTTATCTAACAAATATTTATCGAGACTTTTTTTATAAACCTGATTTTATTCTTGATATTGAGGGCATACACTGTAGATCATTTCACATTGAGAAGTAGTTCTATTATTCAAGAACCTAACTATTATAATCTTGATTTCCTACGCAACAACCTATTATTTGAGACATGTTCCAGACTTGAGAACAAAGCTAGAAACTTTATCGCACTGCTTAATTTTCCATTCATAGAGGATGAGTCAGGGATGACTCATCTGATAACTATTTCAATTGAATTGCTATGTCTGAAAGAAATATCACCATTCACAAAATTTTTCCCTTTTCTTTATTACTCTTGCAGCATGTATTTAATCAAATTTCCCAACTGTGTGAGGACCTCAAGAAGATTTGTGATGCCTGGGAAGGTCATTCATACATATATGCAAAGTTGTAGAACATTTTGACCCAGAGGAAGCAAGAAAGAGTGTAACTGACCCACAAATCTTACTTCAAGGCAACATCAATGTCAAACTGTAGACCATGAAAATGATAACAGAATGAGATATCACAAAGAAAACATTCAATTTCATAATGATTGGATGGGTGGTTAATGTGGATACAGCAAATAAAGGTGCTCTCTGGTTAGAAATACTCGACTGTGAAGACTTACAGTCAGCAAAATTTTATTTTGATTTGCAGTCCCCCTGCCTTTTTTTAAACCACTCTGAAATCCCCTCTATACCATCTTCTCGCCCCTCTCCTGCAGCTCCAGGAAGCAGTCAAGACAGGTGCTGGTACCGATAGTTACCTGGCCTGATATTTATTTCTAAATTCCCTTTTCTATCAAATTTCCCCCTTTATGGTCATCAAACAATAGATTTCTCATTTGTAAATCCATCTTTAATCATGCCCTCTCCCTGATACTTCTGTTCCTCCCCTCTTCTTATTGTTCTTTTGCTTTCTCTCCCAGTCTCTGTGGTCTAGATGTGAGCCAGAAACAACCTTAATCAAGGTTAAGATGAATAAGGTTTGGAACTCACTTCAAGAAAAGGGAAGTGTTTAATGATATCTACCAGTGCCCAGAAACCATAAAATTCTTTATAGACTTCCTTTTCCTCCTCTAATAAGTCCTCTTGTTGTCAGTCAGCAACGTTCAAGATAAAACAAAGAGCCTTAATCATACTTTCAATATTAGCCATTATTACTTTGTGTATGACTGTTAAAAGAGTATAACTTTGTATTTCTATTGTGAGTATGCAATATTTGGGCCACACTAAATAATACTGGCTTTTATGGGGACCAATCTGCTATTAAGAAGATCACAACTTAGAAAAATTTCAATGGGAGTTTCCAACCATCAAACCTGAAACTTTCTTTTGGAAGCCAATCTGCAAACTGAGACTTCCAAATTTGGAAGTGTCCTTGTTTTGTGGTTTTACAAGGCTGTGCAGTTTTCATATAAATGGCATTCACAAGAGTATTGGATGGAACAGGCTTTTCATATATGAAAAAACTTTATGAGTATTGCACCCTGTATGTGGGTTTGCATGTGGACTAAATGAGGCTAAATTTTGTCCTCCAAATACAGGAGTAGGTATCTGGGAGGCAGCCTGAAAGCTGGCAGAGCAGAGTCTGGAAGCGAAAGGAAGTCATGGAGGAGAGACCCCCTCTGCTCTGTGGCTCCCAGCACCAGGCAGTGTGGGTAGAATGTCAGGGAGAAGCACCTCGTAGGACAGCTGGCTGGCAGGGTGTGCTCTTTCCCCCAGATTTCCACAGCCAAGGTTAAGTGCCCATATGGTCTGGCCCGTATGTTAAAGGCTTAAATCCCCAGAGGGGCACTATTGAAAGGTGGGACCTCTAAGAGGTGGGGCCTAGTGGGAGATATTCAGGTTCTTGGGGCCACGCCCTCAAAGGGGATTGTGGGATGCCAGGTCTACCTCGTTCTTTTTTTGCTCCCTGGCTAGAAGGTGACTGACTTGGCTCAACCACACACCGCTGCCATGATGTTGCCTCAGCCCAAGCCCAAAGCCGTCAGATCCACAAGTCTTAGACTGAAATTCCAAACAGTGAACCAAAATCCACCTTTTGTTTTCACAAATTGATTATCTCAGGAATTTTGTAATACTGTCAGAAAGCTAACACATGTCTCCAACACATGGAGCATAAGTTTCCAGCATATTGGAAAATAGCCCATAGAGAAAAGCTTAGCCTATATTTGCAGAAAGGTTTAATATTTAATTTTTGTTCATCTCATTGCTTCCTGCTGGAGTATTTAATCCCCTAAGACTCTGTAACTTAGGCTGATCCTAGGTTTTCCCTATTCTGGAGTGGCTATAGAGGGTGGTGAAGCATGAAAGGGAAAGCGCAGCAAAGAGGTTCTGTGAAGCATTGTTCTGAGACTGATAACAGGTCCTCCCCTCTAGATCCTAATCTCAGACAGGTGTGAGACCTACCAATCATGTCCTAAATGCCACACTGTTGATCTCAGAGATTAAGATGTCCCAGGCTTCTCCAAAAGTGCAACAGAGCCTTTTATTGCTGGGATGAAACATCTGAGATAACTTAAAGCAGGAAAGATTTCTTCTGGCTCACCATTTCAGAGCTCGCAGCCTGTGTCAGCACACTCCAGTTTCTAGGCTTGTTGTGAGGCAGAAAAGCATGGCAGAGAGTGGGGTGGAGGAATGCTGCTCCCCTCACCTTCCCAGAAAGCAGAGAGAGGGAAGAAGCCAGAGAGCCTGAACTGTGGGCCTTCTCCTCTCTTTCTCTTTCTGGGCCCCTTCTGACACCACCCAGATTCAAGACATTTCTCCCCTATCAGATTGTTGTCTCTAGAAACAGACACACACACACACACACACACACACACACACACACACACACGCAAAAGAGCACTTGATCAATTTCTGAGATATTTTTCAGTTCAGTCAAGTTGATGATCAAAATTAAATGTCACACTGTCAAGATTAACTGAAGGACTGGGGTAGAGTTTAAGGAAAGCCAACATCACTGATCAGTATGCTGAGTTCTACATGACATTGAGGTTATTGGATTATTTGTTATTAGAGACCTCCTACAGCTCCATGAAGAAAGCAAATCTCAGCCAAAAATCAGGATATGAATGCTTACACAATCCTGTGATGGCCAGAGAGAGGCCCACTGTATGAGCTGAAAGAGGGCCAAAACAGAGACCTCTGATGCCAGGTGCTGTGAACCACAGGGTGACGTGACCTAGTAATACCCTAAGACTGAGTGCTCAGATTGCAACTCTTCCTTTGATATTGCACAGATACTGGCAAGGGATAGGTAAAAGCCAGGCAGGAGAAAAATAAAAGGAGACTTACTCTTCTTTCACAAGATGTACCTCTTGCACTTCTAATTTCTCATCTACAAAATGGAGACTTTACTTAAGCATTAAGTAGTAGCAGGCCCTATTTTATACACTTTCAGCATTAACTCATTTAACCCTCTTTCAATTTTTACCTATATTATTTCTTTTAGACCATGAGAGTGGGATGTCTATCACCTAGCTACAATGGGATTATTTACAGTTTTCTTTTCAGATACTTCATTGTTGACACATAAAAACATCACTGATGGGGGTTAACTTGGTGCCCTAAAACTTTACTGATTTATTAGTTCTAATGGTTTTTAGAAACGAGATCTTCAGTATTTTTGCATATATCATCATATTTATTTGCCAACAGATAATTTCACTTCTTCCCTTGCAATTTGAATATTTACTTCTTCTTTTTTTTTTTTCTTTTTTGAATAATATTTACTTTTTTTTTCTTACTTGATTGGTTTGGTTGGGCCTTCTAGTACTATCCCATTTTCAGACTAGAATTAAAATTGGCAAAATGCTCTTACTATCCAAATTAATCTAAGGATTCAATACAATCTCTATCAAAATTCCAAGGGCATTTTTTGTAAGAAAAAAATCTTAAATTTTATATGGAGGAAACATAGTTCTCTCTCCCATCTTGCAAGATGGCAGGCAAAAAACCTGAGAAGCCAGAAACTAAAAGGAAGAAACCTGGAGTCAAGAGGCTGCTGCCAGTGATCCTGGTAAAAAGGGGAAAGGGAAGGCAAAAAAAAGTCCAAGAAAAAGCAGCTGTGCTACAGCCGAAATCCTGTCCTGGTTGGAGGAACTGGTAGATGCTCCTGATCTGCTGTGTGTTCCAGAAAGGCTTAGTGCAAGAGGAAGTACACAGCTGCTAAATCAGAGATTCAGAAGGAAAACAAGGAGAAAGTTCTTGTTATGATCACAAAGCCAGTTGGTGGGGACAAGAATGGTGGTACCTGCCTGAGTGTTTTAGCTCCAAAAAAATGCGTAGGTACTGCCCTACTGAAGTTGTGCCCAAAAGCTCTTGAGCCACAGCAAGAAACCCTTCAGTCAGCATGTGTGGAAACTTCGAGCCAGCGTCACTCCCGCTACCATCTTGATCAGCCTCACCGGGTGTCACAGAGGCGAGAGAGTGGTCTTCCGGAAGCAGTTGGACAGTGGCTTGCTACTTGTGACTGGGCCTCTTAGCCTTAATCATGTTCCTCTTTGAAGAACACACCAGAAATTTGTCATTGCCACCTCTACAAAAATTGACATCAGCAAAGTGAAAATCACCAAACACCTAACTGATGCTTACTTCAAGAAGAAGCTGCGGAAGCCCAGGCACCAGGAGGGTGAGATCTTCAACATGGAAAAAAGAGAGAGACCAGATTTCAGAGCAGTGCAAGGTGGATCAGGAAGCAGTGGACTCACCGATTTTAGCAAAAATCAAAGCTGTTCCTCAGCTTTGGGGCTACCTGAGATCTGTTTTTGCTCTGACAAATGGAATTTATCCTCATAAATTAGTGTTCTAAATTTCTTACTAAGAACATAATTAAATAACCAATACATTTAAAAAAATAACTTATATGGAGGGCTGGAGAAATAGCTCAGAGGTCTAAGAGCCTGCCTGGCAAGCACAAGGATCCAGGTTCAATCCCCAGTACTACATGTCGTATCAACCCCTTGCTAAGCAAGCCCCAAAACTTGGCATTAGGGCGCATGCCTGCAATCTCAGCACTGGAAAGGCTGAGACAGTAGAATCACTATGAGTCCAAGCTGTGTAGCAAGACATGCTACCAAATAAATAAATATTTTTTAATGTATATGGAATGCTGGAGATATAGCTCAGCAGCATAAGCACCTGCCCAGCAAGTGCAAGGGCCTGAGTTTGATTCCCAGTACCAAAAAAATTACATGGAACCACAAAAGATTTTGAATAACCAAAGAAATCTTGAGTCAGTGGAACAAAGCTGGAGATAACACTATGTGATTTAAAAGCATACTTCAAAGGTTCAGTAATAAAAAGAGCATACTGTCATAAAAACATACATATAGGCCAATGAAGCAGAATAGGGATCCCAGAAATATATCAGTGCATTTACAGACAATTGGTCCTTGACAAAGATGCTCTGAATAAACAAACAGAGGGTAGATTACTGGCTGCGAGGTGTTAAGGAAAGAAGGGACTGGGGAGGTGTTCATCAAATGGGATGAATTTTCAGTCGCACAGGATAAATGTGGACTGATCCATTGTACAGCAGTGATGACCATAGTTCATGCTGTTGTACTGTGTACTTAAAATCTGCCAAAAGAGATCTGAAATATCGCACACACACACACACACACACACACACACACACACACACACACATACATACACACAACCACTGGGAAACTATGTAAGTCGAGGGCTATGCTGATTAGCTCAGCCATGATAATCGTTTCACAATGTGTACATCAAAACATCACAATGTTCAAGTTTAATAGATACAATTTTTATGTGTCAGCTTTATTTCAATAAAGGTTGAGGGGGAATATTTAAAACTAATTTATTTTATCCTTCACAATTCACAAAATGAATGCAAGAGAAATTTAACTGGTCAATTTTTCAAATGACTTTTAAAAGTTGTGGCATTTGCAGTTCCCAAGTTATTAAAGTTTAAAATTCTGCCTTTAGAATATGGACTCTGGGGCGCCCAGTACAAACCCTCCTAGTGCTCATTAGTGTCCGCAGCCCAGCTTCTGCAGGCACAGGACACAGCCACACGCACCTCAGCCTCCAGGATCTGCCTCTGACAACCTCTCCCACAAAACCACGCACCACCCTTGCCTCTCTTCCCTATGCTGCTACAGGAGCTTGACACCTTTGGGGTCTCCTATTAAATCAGGGTCTTGCCAGCACACATGCTCTCACTACACTGCAAGCTCCTGGTCACTCCACACCATCACTGCAAGGTTCAGCTTCGGGATCTCTTCCTTCAGGTAAATTCCCTTTAAAATCCAGCACTCCCTGCACTTGCTCAGCATCCTGTGTATACCTCATTCTTGGGCTTAACTCACAGGGTCACTGCCTGCAACACGAAAATTTATTACTAGTGTCTTTTCATCATCAAAATTTATGATCTTGGTCTTTCCTTCTTGCCTTTGTAGAGAGCCAAGAGACCCTGGCTGCTTTAACAACCTTAAAGCGAACTCCAAGAATGTCACCAACAGCATGACCTGTTCGACCAAATCCAGCAAATTCATCGTTTTCCTCAATGAAGTTCAAGCACCTGTCATTGGGACAAAAGCTGTGGCTTTCTTGCCGTTCTTGATCAGCTGGACTCTGATGCACTTCCTGATGGCAGAACTGGGCTGCATAGCTTCAACCCCTACTTCATTCAGTATGATCCCCTTTGCATGGGAAGCACCCCGAAGGGGTTGGCCTTCAAGGCTGCACCCAGATGGGCTTCTTGTACTGCTTGTAGTGCCTCTTCCAGTCCAGCTAGCCACTGCAGAGCTTCCTGGAAGTAGGGAGGCTGCGACACTTGCACGTCCTGCTGGGGTGCAAGGGCCAGAGGAAAAGTGCCCTATGATTCTTCATGAAGAAAGTTCCCCTCTACTGTGAGATAATGAAGGAAGGGTCCAGGCATGTGAATGAAAATAAGTGACATGAATTCAAGAAGCAAACATCAAAGGTCTTACTAGCAATTGATATTGATCATTGGGTCTTAAAATTGACCTACCAATTGGATTTTGTCATTGTTCTTCCTTTTGCTACCTGCAACTACGAGAAAATTCTTTATTTCTTGGTCTCTTCCTTGCTTCTCACTTGATAAAATATCCAAGCCCTGATAACACAATAAATTTGGAGCTGCAATTAAATTAAATGAAGACTGTGAGCACACTTTCATAGCTATAATCTAATCTCTCAAGAGGTTAGTATTGGCTAGGTATGGTGGTACACATGCCTGTAATCCCAGCACTTGGAAGCTGAAGCAGGAGGATTGTTGCAAGTTCAAGACCAGTCTGAGCTACAAAGAGAGCTCAAGACCAGTGTGAACTGTGTAGCAAGACCCTGTCTCAAAAAGACAAAAAAAGAAAAGAGGTTATTATTAAAAATCTGTGACTCACAGTATAAAAACATAAAAGTTTGAAGCAGAAAGGCCTGGGAGGTATGAAGCTGAAACTTTTCATTTTATTAATAAGGAACTGAAGTCCATGTGTGACCAGATCTACCCAAGATCACACAGTGACAGGCTTAGGGTTTTCTCAGACCTGGAGTTTCTGGCTCTTTCCAACACCTCTGTCCCCTTAGCATAGTCCAGATTAATTTTAGGACAGGATTATGCTCTTTGATGGGCATTTTCAACTTCTGTTCTCCATCAAATTAAAGCATAGCCATTTTTAAGTGCACTAGATTTTGAAATCGAAACCTTAACTTTTCATATGCCTCCACTGTGTCCCTGGATCTGTAACAGACCAAGAAGAACACAGAAACATCACTCAGTGTTCTCCTTCAGCCAGTCCCCAAGGAAAAAGAAGCCTGACTATCTTTTAGGGATGTTGTCTTTCATGGGTTAAACCACCACAGCAAAGGAGAGCCCTACAGGGTTGGCTCCCGAGCTGCTCCTCTGTGAGGTCTTCCACAGGCCAATCACCCTATAAAATCGTGCTGTTTGATTTGCGTAAAGAGATAGACAGTTTCCATAGTACAAAAGACCAGGGATCAAAGTTCAAAACTTGTGCAGACTTAAATCCTAGAATACTCTGTTCTGCCATTGCTTGACGGGTAGCTCTGGGTATCAGGCTGGTGGTGGCTGGCACACTCCAGGGTGGAGGATATGTGGCATTTCATCAGAGTTGAAGCAGGGGACTTGGATCAGGAAACTGGAAGTGTTTCTCTGCCCACTCAGCACTGACTCGATTCACAGTTTTGGTCCAGATGTGTCCCAGATTTTATCCAACTGTGGAATTCCTTAGAGCTGAAAAAGCAAGCTGTCAAAATCTCTTTTCCAAGCATCTGCCGTACCTAGTCCTGTGTCAGACGGTGACGGCAGCCTCGTCATTGTCTGCACTCACACACTTCCTTGCGCCAGTCATCTTGCTGGGCACTTTGCACACATTTGTTTATATGACACCCAACCTTTGAGGAACTTTTATCTGCATCTTGCAGATGAAGGAAGTTGGCGTCCCCAAGCCAAATAAATTACAACTATAAATAGGTGGTCTTCTGTACCTGATGTTTTTCACTTAGAGTGCTTTCAATATTATGTTGCATGTATAAGTATTTCACTCCCTATTAATAAGGAACACTCGATTGCATGATGTACCCTATTTTAAAATCCATTTTTCAGTTGGTGAACATTTGGTTTCTTCCCACTTTTTGGCTTTTTATGAATAATCCTGCTATGAACATTTAAATACATTTTATGCGGATGTATATTTTTTATTTCTTTTAGGCATATCCCTAGAAGTGGAGTCACTGGGCCATATGGGAATTCTATACTTAACATTTGAGGAACTTTCAAACTCTTTTCCAAAGTTTCTTTACAATTTATAATCTCATTGCAATATGTTAGGGCTGCAGATTCTCCATATATTTGTTAATGTGTTATCTGTTTTTCATAATAACCATTCTAGTGGCTATAAAGTAATATCTCATAATTTTGAATTACATCTTACTGGTGGCTAATAAAATTGAGCATGCTATTCCATGTGCTTATTACTCATTTGTATATCTTCTTTGGGAAGACATCTATTAGAATCCTTTGCTAAGGATTTAAATTCATAGGCAGCAAGTTGCTTATAAAACAAATAGTAGAGATGGATCAAGATGTGACAGAAAAAAATATATTTAATGAAAGTAAACATAAACATATGGGAAATTAAACATACACAAGAACCACATGGTTATTATAATAAATATAGAAAAACTATTTGGCAAATTCAACATCCTTTCATGATAAAACACTCTCAACAAAATATGCACAGAAGCAAAGAACTTCAACACAGTAAGGACATATATAAAGAACCCATAGCTAGCATTGTAATCAGTAGGGGAAAATGAAGGCTTTTCCTTAAGGAGTAAGGATACCTGGTCTTGCCACTACTATCAAACACTGTACTGAAGGACCAGGGAGATGGCTCAGTAAGATAAGCACTTCCTTGGCAAGTACAAGGGCCTGAGTTCAATCTCCGGTTCTGCCAAAAAAAAAAAAAAAAAAAGAAATAGCTCAGTAGAATAAGCACTTGCCTGGCAAGCACAGGGTTCTGAATTCAATCCCCAGTTCTGAAAAAAAAAAAAAAAAAAGCACTGTACTGGAAATCTCAGCATTATCAGACAAGAAAAAGAAATAAAAGTTATTCAAACTAGAAGGTAAAATTGTCTGTGTCAGCAGATTAATATGATCATATGTGTAGAAAACTCTAGATATTTAATAATACACACACGCACAAAAAAAAAACCTGTTAGAACTAATAAATAAATTCAGTAAATTTCCAGGACATACAATCAACACACACTATCAGTGGCACTTCTCTGCATGGAAAATTAAAAATAAAAAATACAATCTCATTTACATAAGCAAAAGCAAGAAAACTAATTTTAAAAGATGAATTGAAATTTATAAAATATTGATAAAGAAAATCTAAAAAGACACAAAAGCTAGGTAGCCATCCTATGTTCATGGATTAGAAGAATTAATATTGGGGCAAGTGAGATAGCTCAGTGGGCTAAAGCACCTGCTTAGGCAAACTCAGGGACCGTGATTCAATCTCTGGCACCACATGCTGTGTCAGCACCACCCCTAGGATGGACTGAGCCGGCCACAGAGGCCAGGTGTAGTGGTGCATTTCTGCAATCCCAGTGCTGGGGAGGCTGAAAACAGGAACATCATTATGAGTCTGAGCTGCATAGTAAGACCCTCTAATAACTAAAAGAAGAAGGAAAAGAAGGAGGAGGAGGAGGGAAAGGGAAAGGGGAAGGGGAAAGGGGAGGAGGAAGAAGAGGATGAGGACAAGGACAAGGACAAAGAGGAGGACAAGGAGGAGGAGGAGGAAGAAGAAGGAAGAAGGAGGAGGAGGAGGAAGAAGAAGAAGAAAAGAAGAATTAATATTGTCAAAATGACCTTACCATCCAAATGTATTTAGAGATTCAATGTCATCCCTATCAATATTCCAGAGTTATTCTTTGTAGAACGGAATCAATCCTAAAATTCATATGAAATTAGTTTGAATATCCAAAGCAATCTTGAGCAAGAAGAACAAACTTATAGGTATCACAGAATCTGTTTTCAAAATAGAGTACAAAGGAAAATCAGAAACTGTCTAGAGGAACTTAATATGGTATCCTGAGTGGAGTCCTGGAACAGAAAAAATGTAGGCAAAAACAAAGGGAAAAAGATAAAGTACAAATGTCACTTAATAGCACTTTATCAGCTTTGCTGTCCCTTTTGCCAAGCACCTTCTGTACACACAACATGATGGTCATATGGTCAGTGTGTGGGAGGATAACTAAAAGTAATTTGTTTTCTATAGTATGAATAATAAGTATGATATACTAAGGTTTCTATATTCAGTTAAAAAAAATAGTGCTTTATCAGTATTTATAGCTGGTAATCTGGATACTAATTTGAAGACAACAGCATGCAACATGACAACCATTATTAAATTTTGTAATTTTGTTTTGTGAAATTCTATATAGTTTCTAATATTTTTATTCTCTTTTAAAAAAATTGAAAGAAAAATATAAGAGAGCAGTCACTTTAATTCTGAAAATCTAAAGTTGGAATATACTTTAGAAACAATTATAATAAGTAACAATTAAGAAATAAACACAAGAGCCAGGGGTGTAGCACACCAGTAGGACACTTATCTAGTACGTGTGAGGGCCTGAGTTTCATGTCTAGCACAACGACCAAAAAAAATGAGCATTACTTTACACTGTCATTACCTATACATATAGCAATGTATTATATATTCATAAATAAACATGTATGTATAAGTAAAAATGAATTAATATCAGCTTACAAATAAAACTATAGTCACTCAATAATGATAATGATATATGTTAGAAATTATTTTCTGTTAAGAACCACAAAAATAGCTAAGACACTGAACTCATAAAACTTTTAACAAGCCGGGTGTGGTGGCGCATGCCTGTAATCCCCAGAACTCGGGAGGCTGAGGCAGGAGGATTGTTGTGAGTTTGAGACCAGCCTGAGCTACAAAGTGAGTTTAAGGCCAGCCTGAACTGCATAGTGAGACCCTGTCTCAAAAAGACAAAAAAAAAAAAAAAAAAAAAAAAAAAAAAAAAAAAAAAAAAAAAAAAAAAAAAAAAAAAAAAAAAAAAAAAAAAAAAAAAAAAAAAAA
>PVKA01009585.1:0-16635 GCA_004027165.1 Ctenomys sociabilis | reverse complement strand
CATTCACCTTCTACACTGAGAACATAGAAGTAGTTAAAACAGGTAATCCAATTTCCAGAAAACTTGAAGTGTAGCAACTCAGATACATAAGCCTCATGAATACCAGGCTAGTTGCTATGGAGAAGATGGCTTCTCCCCCCCCCCGTCCTTGCTCCCCACTGATGCAGTCTCCAACCCTTTTCCCTGCTGGATCTTGGAACAATGCATATGGGGGGGACTCTAAGGACCCCCTCACATCACAACACCACAATCTTTACTCCTCTCAAGTCAAAGCCATAAGAACCACAATGTGTGCTGTGCTGGTAGCTGTTATAAGCAACACTTTCAGTACTTAGCAGCATCAGTTCTTTACATCCTCCCAGCAACTCCTCTAGCAGCACTATTTTCTTCTTCATTTTATTTAGGGGACACTGAGACACAAAATGCACAGCTAACTTCCACAGAGTCACTGCATCAGTTATCTCTATTTGGGTAGTAAGCCACTCCAAACCCAACAGACTAAAGCAATAACTATCTATTTGGCTTGTGATTCTGTGGGCCAGCTATTTGGACTGGGATCAGATGGGTGGTCCTGGTCTTCGCTGAGCCCTTGAGCATTTTTAGTTGGATGTACAGTGGATTTGCTGTATTAGCTGGGCTCAAGTGCTATAACTAGACTACTCGTACCTCTGTTTCTTTGAGCTAATACAAGCCCATTCACTTGGTAGCTGGGATACCAAGGAAGAAAGCTGCAGAACACAAGGCCCTTAAACTATGCACTAGGCCTAGCACAGCATCACAAACCTGTCCTATTTTCACACCTATAGAGCATCACAGGGGAGCCCAGATTCAAGGAGTATAAAAACAGCTTCTTCCTCTTGATTGAAAGGACCACAAAGTTATATTGCAAGGATTGAAAGTACTGGGAAGTATGAAGGATTTAGAGCACTTGCCTCATCCACCTGCACTGCTACAGATTGGTCCCAGCAGCAACATTCGCACTTCCCTCCTCGGACGCACCCTGACCTCTTCTCCACGCTGCCTTCGTAACAAGGATGTCTCTTCCTTCCGCAACTGGACCCTAAGTCTGCACTTGAACAGATATCTACCTTAGCTAACTTGCTACTGTTCCTCCAAAACAGCTGATTTCCTACTGAAATTGGCCTGATTCTGCTCTTCACCCAATGCCATTCTGCATTCAAAGGCTGCCAGACTCTGCTTTAAAAGAGCTGTGCAGCGATGCTTGTCTTCTTGTCCTGCGATGGTCCAGACTCTCCCCTCTACCAGGCTTCTCATCTGCATGGATGATGAAGTTCCACGTACACACGGCCCATCACTTCTCAGGAGCTTCGCTGTTGGCCCAGACGTCTGGTGCACTTGTTCACTTCTCCACTGAACTACCTATGCCCAATACCGAGAAGCTTCCCTGGTTTTCCATTTTGAAAAATTGTCCACTGTCACATTTTTCTAAGTGCTGCCTACTGTTCATAACAGAGTTACAATTCCTAAAACCCAATGTACAAAGGTTCTGAAATACATCTGTTGCATAAAGCGCCACTGTTAACCACTGACAAATCTTTTTCTATTAGGATCCAGGTATTGTGAGGGGCCGGGCCCCATCTGCTCAGCACCCGACCCCAACGACTCCTCCTCTGTCACACCAGCACTGCCTCTATGTTCTGTCAGGAAATGTGCAGGGGCTGTGACTCCCAGGGCTGGAAGCGCTGGGCAAGGGACTTCACTATCCTAAAGTAGTACATTAGGATAGTATCTGTGGTGGACATATTTGACTCTTGGTTTTGGAAATTTTCAGCAGTAAAATGCTAGAGACACTGAGATAGCACAGAGCCAAAATACTTCTGTAAGGATTACCACCTTTGACCGAATGAGTTCCTTGTTCAGCACTTGCTTTCTTATCTGCACACTGAGGTCATTGGATGATGGCTTATATTTCAGCTACTTTTGATATTGTCTGAGTCCAAACGTTTGTTCAGCACCTATTATAAAACACTGAAGTGTCACCATCTATAGCAGAACAATAGGAATACAAAATAGAATATTAGATCACCTCCGCAGAACCAGTAGGATGCTCACAGTCTTATGACTGTGAGCCTGCAGCATGACCACGACAGAGACGAAGAGCTGCCAAGGTGTCAGACACTCCCCCTCCCCATTCACATCCTAAACTATCCTCGGGTCCCATGGCAACACCCCAGCAGCATATACAGTATTGGAGATAAAAGACTCTGAATACTTTTTATTGGCCAGATTTCAGCCACAGATAACAGAATTTCTTATGTCTCTGCATTTTAAAAAACAGGGTACTGGGCCGACCAAATAACTCAGCGGATTAAAGCTCCTGCCAGCAGGCACAGGGGCCAAGAACTCAGTCACCTGACCTGCCATGCTGACCCTGCCCCCGGGGACATGCTACGCAGCCATTGAGACTGGGCGTGGCACACTCCTGTAATCCCAGCTCTTGGGAGGCTTTAAACAGGTGGATCACTGCCTATAGACCCTTCCCTAAAATAAATAACAGGGTACATCTACTACTTTTTCTAAGATTTGGATAGTACAGTTGTAAGGGAAATAGCCATTAGGTTTTCATTTATCCTATGAATGTCCTTAAAATTGATCTAACTAGGTTTGAGAGGTCATGCTAGTTTTCCATTTCTACCTTCCTTTTCAAAACTAACTGTTAATCATTTTGAGAAACAAATAATAAGATTTCATCCATGGAGAGTGCATTGACCTACAATCTAGAAATTGCTGGGGCAACAATCAGAGACATGATTCCAAATATTTGCATTAGCAAATGTCTTTAATCTAAAGCCTATCATCAGGACAAACGTCTTCTCTCTTATGTGCATGAGTTAAGGGCTGACTGTGGCATTGGAAGCCAATGGCTTACGTGGAGGTGCCCTCGCACAATGTACAAAGGAAGGATGTGTCACAGTGACCTCACCACTTGCATTTCCTGGCTCTGGGGGAAAGACATATCAATCCTCGCTGAAAGTGGGCTGAAAAGGAAATAGAAATCCCATGACTAAGGGCAGCTGAGGGTGGAACCATCTGACATCATTTAGGTAGTAAGCTCCCAGTAGAGATCCTTGCTTTTTCCTATATTTCCTTCTATTTTTAGCTAAACGGGTTCAAAAGTTAAATAGCTGCCATAAGAATTTGTAATAACCAGTTTTTTTTTTAATTAAAAACTGAGGTCAGTATACTTCTGACAGAAATTAAACCTAAACTTGGCTCATTCAGTTGACCATGACTATTGGCCTTGTCAGTTAGAATATACAGCAAACATTTTCCATAAATGGAATGAGCTTAATCTGTGGCTCTTGGATTTTTAAATATATTTTTCATAAAAATATATTTAAATTGCATGAGAATATAAAAGCATTGGTAAAACATGCTAAAATTAGGAATATTCTTATTTTCCCAAACCTTTTTAAATTACAAAGTTAAAGACAGTTGCTTCAAGTGAAAGAACAGTAGGCATAATTAACAGTTGTATCTGGTCTTGTAGACCCTCTTGGATACATTTCCCAGAAGCTGAGAAAGTGAATGAATCTAATGAATAGGCAAACTTTTTTTTCTCTTTGCAACTTTGGATGTCTCTATTGTTTTGTTTTAAAAATGAATAAGGATGTACTTCAATAAAACAAAAATTAATAAAAAAAAGAAAAAAGGAAAAAACTGCAGGCACTTAAGCACATCAATTAAAATAAATAAAATGAATAAGGATTATTAGTATTTTCTAATAATGAGCATTAAAATCATTTTAATAACTTATTTTGGGTAGGAGTTCAAAAACTTGAATGACATCACTACAACAAATTCTTACGTGTTTTACTATTTACCTGTGTAAATAATTTTTAGTGATTGTATATTTGTGTATAAATAAGACACTGAAATACAGTTTGTTGAAACAATCTCATTTTAGTAAAAAAGCAAAAACATGATCTAACTAGAAAAAAGAGCAGCTCACTCTGATACTGAGAACTTAATTAAGGCCATCCCCATTCTTTTATGAGTTTTTATTTTGAGACGTGGTCTGGCTAAGTCCCTAAGCTGTCCGGGGTGGGCTTGAATCTGTGATGCCCCTCTTCAGCCTCCCAGAGTTCTGAAGTTACAAGTTGCACCACTACACCCAGCATTCACACATTTAATTGGTTACATTCCAGTCGTTTGGATAATAACATTCATAAAGAAATTCTAAAATTTGAGGATTTTTATGATCATCAGAAATGCCAAATAATTAAACTTTATAAGCCAATATTTTGGCAGAGAACACTACTAGAAAATGGTGTTTGGGTCTAAATACATGCTATTAGGACATAATTCATGGCATTTGTGAGATAGAAATACAAATTCAAGGACAAAATGTAAATGCGACATTTCATTGAAGACTATGCACTTCTAGAGTGGATAATTGCGAATAGTAACCGATTATAATAGCTAGATTTCATTGGATGTGCTTAAAAGAACATAGCTGTTAGCTAGGGACAGTGACACACACCTGTAAGCCCAGCACCCAGGAAGCTGAGGCAGGAAGATTGCAGGGAGTTTGAGCCCAGTCAAGGCTACTAGTGAGTTCAAATCTCAGCCTGGGCTGCAAAACAAAACTCTGTATCTAAAATATGTGGGAGCCGGGCATGGTAGCGCATGCCTGTAATCCCAGCACTTGGGAGGCTGAGGCAGGAGGATTGTATGAGTTCAAGACCAGCTTGAGCTACAAAGTGAGCTTAAGGCCATCCTGAACTGCATAGTGAGACCCTGTCTCAAAAAGACATAAAAAAATAAAATAAAATAAAGTATGTGGGAAATTATTTCATATTTGTTTTATCTATAACTTTATTAACTTATAAATTATAGTAAAAAATTAGACTTCCACTTTAAAATGTGCACTCAGGTCCACAGTGCCTGCAGCTCCAACTGGATCAGATATTTAAACCAGATTCCCAATGCTTTGCAGACCTGTTTATTGCAGTCATTTCTCATTAATGACTAAATGAATCTAACAAATGACTAAATTTGTCAGAGTTTGGGTACATGTGACAGAATCCAATTTGTCTAGTGTACAGGAAGGGATGGCACAGGGAATCTGATGCTTTCAAAATTGTTAGGCAGGACAAAGAAAGAGACTCTGGGCTGAGCATCAGGCTGCTCCTGGAGAACTACTTCAGCCTTTCGGGGCACCAGCGGGTCGGGAAGGATCCCCCACGGTCCCTTACTGAATGCTCGTGACCCAATCCAGTCATGCCACTCTAGTACCATCAGCCTAGAAGAAAAGACTACCCACACCCTTCCTCTCTTCTCTTGTCACTCCAAGTGAAGAACTTGTCTAAATTCATCCAGTGGATGTAGCCTCAACCCCACTTAGAACTGTAAGCCCAAGTGACATTGGAGTTTTAGGTTCTAGTTTGTCAGCCTTTGAGTGATGACAGGAGGAGCTGTCAGGCTGAGCGAGCCACCACGATGCCCACTGTGAATGAGGCGCTCTTCCACACAGAAGAAAGGGAGGGATTCCACACATGCTGCTCTCCAGCAGGTACCACGATGCCAGAGTGTCACGCTGTCGTTGGCACACTATACCAGCAGCCTTATGATGCTCTTCATGAGCCCGGCGTTCCCATGCGCTTGAATATACAGAGCTGTAATCCAGTGGTAATACCCACTCAAATGTCAATTAGCAGTTTATTAAAGAGAGGTGTACATTAGGAAGAAAGTAGGAGCTCTAGACTGAGGTAGACTGTCTAACTAGGGAGCAAAAGACTACCGAATGCAAATATTGTCCTACACAAACCGGCTTTGGGACAGCTCTGGATGCTCTTTGCACAGAAAGATGAGATGTACTGTAGTAGGAACAAAGAAGCACCTAGCAAGCACAGGGAAGGTGTCTCCTGGCTTCCGGCAAGCCCTGCGTCTCAACTTCTCCCCCAGCAAATAAATGCAAGGTAGTATTAGGATATAAATGTCCTTTGATGCCTCCTTTCCCAAGGACAAGAGGACTGTAGAGATTCACATATTGATTGTGAGCGTAGCAATGCAATGAAAAATTCAAAGAGAAGGCAGTTTCTCAGTGTGTGCAAGGACCGGCCAAGGTTATTGATGAAGAAATTAGGCAGACTGCAATGCAGCCACCTCCAGCCTTAGCTCTGCCTTTAGAAGTCTGGACCAGAAGCCACATCTCACACTGTGACAGTGTGCCCTGGCAAAAGTGTGCAGTCCTGGCAGTTTGGGGAAGAAAATGCCAGTCATATTCTGTGATGACAAGGCAATGGCAAACCTCAGCTCTGGTCTAGAACCTGACAGCAGCTTACTATGGGACCTAAAACAAGTCATTTGACTGCGCTGGGCTTCCATTTCTTCACTGGTGAGGCAGGAATAGCTATTAATTTTGTCTGCCTCCTAAAGAAAATGATCTTAACTTGATATTCATAAATAAAATTCAGATACTCTTCATAACTCAGAAATTTCTAATTCCTACCCACAGATGCCTATACTTAGGAATATTTTCAATGTTATGATAAATTAGAAAATCATATTTAGGAGGTAATGAGATCAGTGAGATCAACTGAGATAAGTTAATCAATAATAACTGCTTCTCAAACCCAGGGTGAAAATAAGAATCTCTCATTCAGTTTTCTAAATAATAGCCAAGATGCTACCTGCCTTATTAGAGCAATATTCACCAAATCCCTCCCAGATCTTCTGTCCATATTTGTGTCCCATTTCAATTCTTACTTATTGATTTTGGCCTACGATACAGCCACCTCTTGGATCACCAAATGATTTCAAGAATCAGAGCTAGGTCTCCCCACTTCACAGACCCCTCTCAGAATCCACACCACCCATAAAACAAGTCTATTTGAAGTCTACTTTCTCTGCCTTTTCTTGGCCATTGCACCTAGTACCCTACCTCGCCAAGCCAGCCCACCCTTGTTACTAAAGCTATATTCCATCATCTCCAAGCCTGTTCCTAGTAGGCATCCTGTCTCCTCCTCTCTTGCCTTTGTCCCTGTATAAAATACACTTCACCATTCCCTAGCTAAGTTCCAACCACTCTTTGGGGTCTGTGCTCCAAGAGGCCTCTCTACTCACTTTCTTTATGTTATGTTGTGTGCCTTGTCAATCTTGAAAGTCCATATAGTTGTACACATGCCAAAAGTGTTTGCAATGTTGAGCTCAATGCTATAAGGGCATAAAAATGTGGCACACAAGGAGTTGAGTTTGCACTCTTACCTTCCCCCACTACCCTGGAAGGTGTGGCTGGTGAGAGAAGTCTGAGATCCACCCCTGGAAGTCTGAGACCAGAGCCCTGCAGGAACACAGTGACAGTAAGACCCTGGCCAGGACACACATGACAGACAGGTTGAACTAGAGTCATGGAAATGTCCCATGCAATAGTAACGATACAAGCCAATAGGTGATAGGTTAGGAGAACCAGTGTTGTGCTTCGGGACAATAGGAGGAATAGAAGCAGGGGATTAATGAAGCCTCCTTCTTTTTTCTTGTATTTTCTTTCCTTCTTCTTTTTATTTTTCTTTTCCTTTTTCTTTCCTAAATGAACGGGAATAGCTCCAATCACAGAAAATTAATCCCATCAGCCAAATCCAGAGACAAAGATCAGACCCAAACCCAACAAAAATCCACCTGCAAAACTGGCCAGAGTACACATTTCTGGGATCCAACTTGGACCTAGCACAGAACTATAGACACTAGATGAATTTCACTACTTTAATTTTTCTCTGTCTGACTGGTTTCCCTCTTGGTATTTGACTGGATTTATGTTTTGTTTTTGCCTTTGTTTGTTTGTTTTCATTTTTTTCCCTTTATTTTCTTATTTTGTCTCTGCTGCTTTGTCTTGTTGTGTTATACTTTCTGTATGTTGTTTTTCAGTGTGTAAGTACATTCGTGTTTACTGAGGTTTTTTTCTTTTCTCTCTTCTTTCTTTTTCTTTTCGTTTCTTCCTTCCTTTCTTCTACTCATGATTTAGATCTCTAAACTTTCTTTTTGTTTTATTCTTCGTGTTCTCCTCTTCTCTTTAGTCAGCTATCTCACTTGACTTTATAATACTTCATGTACATAAACATTGCTTCTTCTCTTTCTGGTTCACTTTAGAACTGCTAGGCCTTCTCCTCTAATCCTTCTTTCCTGTGTCTTATAATAACCCAAAACCTGGATGACCATCCTCTGTCCTCCAACCTTGCTTCCATTGCATTTATCCTCATTTATTACTCCATTCTATGCCCTAGCCCCTTGAGCTACACACACACACACACACACACACACACACACACACACACAATAGGGTAAAATTACTAAGTGGGAAATTGCTGCACACAAGTCCCTTGCATAAGCTGGGTTAGATTATGTTTTTGCAGACCTTCCTCCTACTGTTGTAGATATCACACTAATAGTTAAAACAGCTTATCAATATCCAGACTGTACTTGAGTCTGCTATTATTGAAGTACTTTAACCAGGATGCCATACATACTATAAACAGGCCTCCCATCTCGTATGACAATGCTGGTAAGGGGTCAGAACCATTATTATAGTCCAGTACCAAAGAAATGGGCCCGAAGTCAAAGAGATAGCAACTCCTCGGTTTAATATGTTAGGAAGGTAGGTTCTTGGGATAGACATAAAGACCAAGAACCTCCTACATCCAGAAGATATTCAGAGGAACAGACACCTCCTAGGAAAGCCTCAACACTAGTCTTATGTATCTAACATAAGAAATCTACAAGCATTGACAGAAAATAAAATAAAATAAAATAGAAAATGACAATATGAGAAAGCAAAATACAATTCCAAAAGCCCCACCCACCCAGGACAAGTTGACAGTACAAAGACAAAAAATCAGAAGGCAACAGATGGTACTCTTGAAATGATAGCACCAGGGCCAGCGAGATGGCTCAGTGGAATAAGCACTTCCCCGGCAAGCACAAGGGCCTGAGTTCAATCCCCAGTTCCTCCAAAAAAAAAAAAAAAAGAAAAAAAAGAAAGAAAGAAAGAAATGATAGCAGCAGAAGGAAAATTAAAAGAGTGGAAGAGGCTATAGAAAATGTTTAAGGTTCAAAAAGAAATGACTAGGGGCCAGGGAGACAGCTCAGTAGAATAAGCACTTGCCTGACAAGCACGAGGGTCTGAGTTCAGTCTCTGGTTCCACCAAAAAAGGAAAAAAGAAATGACTATCAAAAGGAAAGTCAGGGGCCGGGGTGATGGCTCAGTGGAATAGGCACTTTCCTGGCAAGCGCAAGGGCCTGAGTTCAATCCCCGATTCCACCAAAAAAAGAAAAAGGAAAGGCAATAAGAAGACACAGATAAACACATAGAGAAACTCAGGAAAACAATGGAAACTATGAATAACAAACATAGATAAGAAATGGAATGAATGAAACAGATTCGAACAGAAATACAAGAGATTAAAAACTCCATTGAAAGTACACACAGCAGACTGAATGGAGACATAGGTAAAATATTAGATCTAGAAGACAGAAACATGACTAGCAATCAGGAAATGAAAAATATCTTAGAATGGCAAAAAGCCATGAAAACTCAATCCAATAGCTACAGGATAAAGCAAAGAACAACATAAGGTTGGTTGGGATCAGTGAAAAAGCCGGAGACAGCACAACAGCAATTGAAAACCTCTTCACAGAAATGACAGAAAACTTCCCCAAAATGAATAAAGAATTTGACATACAAATAAGTGAAGGACATGGAACTCCAAATATCCATGACCGAAATATATCTACACCAAGGCATGTAATAATCAAAATTCCAGAAAGTCAGCACAGTGGCAAAATATTAAAAGGAGCTAGAGAAAAGAAACATGTCACCTATAAAGGAAAGTCCATCAGAATTACAGCAGACTTCTCAACACAAACTCTCAAATCAAAGAGAGCTTGGACTGAGGTATTTCAAACCCTAAAGGAAAATAATCTCCAACCCAGATTAATGTACCTCACAACTATCTTTCAAAATTGATGACAAAGAACAGCTGAAGAAATTTATGACCACCAACCCAGCTCCACAAAATACTTTGAAGAACATTAGAAAGAGATAGTGATGACTACAACACATGAACTCTGATAGAAATAAGCTGTCATCGCAGGGTAAGCAATTAAACAGAGAAGAAACAGGGGGGAAAAACAATAGGAAAACAACATGAAAAAGAAAAGCCATGATGCATCAGTTATAACCATCAACATAAATGATCTGAATTCACCAACCAAAGGAAACAGACTGGCAAAATGGATCGAGAAGCAAGATCCAACAATATTGTTTATTCAATAAACTTATTTAACATGAAAAGGATTTCATAGACTAAAAGCCAAAAGATGTAAGACAATCCTCCATGCCACAGGAACCCAGAAAACAGTATTGTCTATTTTCAGACAATGCGAACTTTAAGTCAAAACTGAACAAAAGAGGCAAAGAAGGTCGCTACATACTTGTTAATGGGAAACTCCAATAAGAATGGAAAACAATCAGAAATATTTATGCACCAAACACAAGTTCACCCAACTACATAAAACAAATATTAACAGACATGAACAAAGCAAATAAACTCTAACACATTTATAATGGGGGACCTTAATAGTCCACTCTCACAACAAGAGAAAAACAATCAACAAATATTAGAATTAAACCAAGCTTATGAACAAATGAATTTGGTGGTTGTCTACAGAATGTCCCACCCCAAAACATCATAAGGTATGGTGTGTGGTATTTTCTCTAAAATAGCTAATATATTACCTGGCCAAAAAAATGCTTAAGTAAATGCAGAGGAATTGAAATCATCCCATGCATACATACTTTCTGACCACAGAACAATGAAACTGGAAATCAACAACTAAGGAAATCGCAACCACTACATTAACAGATGGAAATTAAACTATGCCCTTATAAACAACCAATGGGTCACAGAGGGAAATTAAAGATGAAATTAATCAGTATGTAAATTAAAGGGTAGTGCCCATACAACACACTGAAAGTTATGGGATACATTGAAAACAGTCCTACAAAGGAAAGTTACAGCAATGAACTCACACATCAGGAAAACAGAATGAACTCAAATAACCTAACGTTTAACCTCAAACATCTAGATAAAAATCAAGCCCCAAGCTCATTTGAGGAAGGAAATTATAAAGATAAGAGCAGAAATTAATGCAATAGAGACTAAAAAAACTAATCAATTAGTAGAAAAGTTGCTTATTGAAAGAATAAATAAAATTGATAAGCCATTAGCCAACCTCATCAGAAAGAAGAAAGAGAGCTGAGGAGGTAGCTCAGTGATCTGAGTACCTGCCTGGCAAGCACAAGGACCCAGGTTCAATCCCCAATGCTGGATACCATGCTGGCTCTGGAACCCTGGGATGCACCAAGCTGGCCTTGAAACTGGGCATGGTGGTGCACCCCTGTAATCCCAGTGCTGGGGAGGCTGAGACAGGAGGATCACTACAAGTCCAAGCTGTGTAGTGAGACTCTGTACTAATTAAATAAATAAATAAATGATTTTTAATTTTTTAAAAAGAGGAAAGAAAAAAACATAAATTCTAGCAATTAGGAATCAAAAGGGAAAATTACAATAGATACCACAGAAATCCAGGATATCATCAATACCTAAGAGAACCTGTAATAAGATAGAAAGAACAGAAGAAATAGAAGATTCCTAGACACAATCACATTGCCCAAACTTAATCAAGAAGATGTAAATGTTTTAAATAACCTGATATAATCAATAAAATTGAAAACATAATTTAAAATTTACCAACAAAGCCCAGGACCTGATTGATGGATTCACTGTTAAACTGTACAAAAAAATTTAGAGGAGAACTAATGCCACTAATGCTGAAACTCTTTACATAAATTAAAATAGAAACAATACTTCCAAAATCATTCCTGGGAGCAAGTGTTTCCCGGATTCCAAAATCAGAGAAAAGTTTAACCTAAAAAGAAAACCATAGGCCAGTCTCCCTAAAGAACATAATGCAAAAATCCTTAATAAGATACAAACGGAATACATCAAATCATCCAGAAAATTATATACATCCTGACCAAGGGACAATTGAACATATGCAAACCAATAAATGTAGTGCACCATGTCAACAGAAGCAATGATAAAAATCATCCCAACAGGCGCAGAGAAAGCATTTGACAAAGTCAAACACCACTTACGATAATAAAAATACCTACCTGGGTAGATGGTCTGCATCTCAATATGATAAAATCCATGTATGAAGACCCACCAGTCAGCATCCTATCAAATGGACAAATCTGAGAGCTTTCTCTTTAAAATCAAGAACAAGATAAGGGTGTCCACTGTCTCCAGTCTTATTCAACATAATCCTGAAAACTTTAGCCAGAGCAATTATTCAAGAGAAAAAAAGAAAATGAATAAGAAGAAAGGAAGAAGTTAAACTATCATTTTTGCAGGTGACACAATACTCTATGTAGAAGAACCCAAAATTCTACTAAAAAGCTGCTAGATTTAGTAAGCAAACTTACTAGTGCAGCTGGATCAAAGCAAAGGCTAAAAAATCAATAGCCTTCTTATACCCAAATCACAAGCTGACTGCAAAAGAAATTAGGGAAACAACACCTTTCACAACAGCATCCAAAAAAGTGAAATATCTAAGAAACATGAAGGATATAAAACACCTCTACATTAAAAACTGTAACACTCTGAAGAAAGAGATTGAAGAGGGTATCAGAAAATGGAAGATACAGGTCTAGGCCTTATGGCACAGTCCTGTAATCCCAGCACTCGGAAGGTTGAGGTAGAAGGGTCATTGTGAGTTTGAGATCAGCCTGGGCTACAAAGTGAGCTCAAGGCCAGCCGGAATGCTGAATTGCATAGTGAGAGCCTGTCTCAAAAAGACAAAAAGGAAGGAAAGAAAGAAGGAAGGAAGGAAGGAAGGAAGGAAGGAAGGAAGGAAGGAAGGAAGGAAGGAAGGAAGGAAGGAAGGAAGGAAGACAGAAGTTATCCCTTGCTCTTGGATATATGAACCAATATAGTAAAAATGGCTATACTTCCAAAACTATTATACAGATTTAATACAATTCTGATGAAAAATCACAACATATCTCACAGAATTAGAGAAAGCAATCCTAAAATACATTTGGAACCAGATGAGACCTAGAATAGCAAAGGCAATTCTGGACCACAAAAGTAAGGTAAGGTGAGGACATCACTATTCCTGACTTGAAATCATACTATAAAGCTAATGTAATTTTTAAAAAAGGCATTACTGGCAAAAAAAAAGACTCAAAAATCAATGGAACAAATAAGAAGATGCAGAAACAACTCAAGACATATTCACCACACAGATGCCAAACATACTTACTGGAAGAAAGATTTAATAAATGGTATCAGATTTAATAAATGATATCAGAAAAACTGGCTCTCCATATGTCAGAGATTAAACTTGGAACCCTATCTTTCACCATGCACTAAACTGAATTTGAAATGAATCGAAGATCTAAATACTGAAACAAAAACATTTGTGGCTGGGGAGATAGCTTGAGGCTCTGGCAAGTGCCAGGACCTGGGTTTGATCCCTGGTACTGCATGCCATGCCAGCCCTGGGACCCCAGAGCTGGCCACTGAACCAGGCATGGTGGCCCATGCCTGTAATCCCAGCACTGGGGAGGATAAGATGGGAGTATCAGTATAAGTCTAAGCTGTGCAGCAAGACCCTGTACCAAATAAATAAATGAATAAACAAATAAAAATTTTTTTAAAAAAAGCAGAAACATTGGAGATGGGTCAGTGGAATAAGCATTTCTCTGGCAAGTGCAAGGTCCTAAATTCAATCCCTGGTTCCATAAAAAGAAAAGCAGAAACATTAAACCTGCTGGAAGATAGAATAGGTAAAATTCTTGAAGATATTGGTGTAGGCAAAGACTTTATGAATAAAATCCTGATCACACAAGAACTATCACAAAGAATCAATGACTGCTGTCTCATCATATCAAAAAGCTTTGCACACAAAGAGAAAGCAGTAACAGAGGGAAAAGATACCCCACAAGGTGAGAGAAAGTGTTTGCCAGCTGTTCCTCAGAAAAGGATTGCTACTGAGAACACACAAGGAGCTCAGAAAAATCAGACCTCCCAGATATAAAGACCCAATCCAGAAGCGCACATCTGAAATGAATACACAGTTGTTAGGTGAAGAAATATAAATGACAATCAAATATATGAAAAAATGTTCAACCTCACTGGCTCTTTGAGAAATGCAAATTCAAGCAATACTGATTCCATCTCACCCCAGAAAAGATGACTACCGTCAAAGAAATCAACCAATAACAAGTGCTAGAGGGGCTGTGGGGAAAAAGGAACCCTTCTCTGCAGCTGATTGGAATGTAGGCTGCTGAAACCAGTGTGGAAATCAGTGTAACAATTTGTCAAAAAGCTAGGATTTGAGGTTCCATTCAAACCAGCTATTCATTCCTCTTCTGGATATCTTCCCAGGAGAATTTAAAACATCATACCACAGCGATATGCGCACCTATGCTTATAGTAATGCAATTTGTCATAGCAAAGTCTTGGAAACAACCCAAATACCCATCAACAAAGAAATGGATAAAAAAGATATGAAGTATTTTAATATGATGAAGTACTATTCAGCTATAAAAAATGATAAACTGGAGACTTTGGTAGGTAAATGGCTGCAACTAGAGACCATACTTATAAGTGAAATAAATGAGACCCATATATGTAAACATTGCATTGTCTCACTAATGTGAGACACTGAAGAAGTCAGTTAGGTCCAAAATGTACAACAGATATGAAACTGTTCCAAAGAAAAGACAAATTATATGATGGGGAAAGGAAGAAGGGAGAAAGAAAAATATATATATTTATACACAATATAATAATTAACAGCTAGTTTCTCTTAATTCACTGAGAAGAAAGGTTTGTACTAATATTGTTTGGACAAGACATCATGCTTATGTCTTCTACTCTGAATAACTACTACAGAGACAACAATATACAATGTATTGGTTTTTTGTAACTCTCTTGCTAACGTTTGTTTTTTTCTGTATTTTAGGGAAGGGTCCACAGGCTGTTCAGGATCTCACTAGTAGATCAGACTCATAGTGATTCTCCTGTCTACAACCTCCCGAGAGCTGGGATTACAGGTGCATGCCAGCACACCCAGTCTCAAGTGCCATCTCAGGCAATTGAAATTAAAAAAAAAAAAAAAAAAAAGAATTGTGAGAAAAAGCCCTACCCTTCTAGTAGTTTATGTTCTAACATGAGCTCTTCAGTAAGAGAAGTGTAAGGCAGTACAGTACAAACCGGAATGTAAGAAATATTTTCAAAAGTAATGAGCGTTATATACAGGAAAAAAAAATGTGTAGTCCCCTTGGACTTCGACAGTGCAGTTAGGTGGAGCAAGTGTACCTGGGCTTGCGTGGTGCACTACCAAACCTCTCCAGAGCAGATACTTTGTTCTCCTTTGTGCATTTGGTACAGGGTCTCACTATGCAGCTCTGACTCATGGTGATCCTCCTGTTTTCAGCCTCCCCAGTGCCAGGATTACAGATGTGTGCCAGCACGCCCAGGCTCTGTCCTGGCTCAGCGCTCCCCAGGGGCGGGGCCAGAGCAGCGTGTGAGACTGGCCCCAAACCATGGTCCCTGCACTTGCCAAAGCAGGCGCTTTGTCCACTGAGCTATCTCGCCGGCCCCAGGTCAGCTGCTTTCTACTTGCTGCCCTGACTGCCCCGCTGGTCCTCACTTTCCTGCTTGCTCTGCACAGTCAACCAATACAAGGAATCACGGCGAGTTGCTGTTTGACTCTCTGGTTTCAGTTTGGATTCAGTCAGTGCCAAGATGCAGCAAATAATCAGGGGAATAGAGGAAAGTGTGGCCGGGTATTTGTGCCATTGTCACTCTCCCTTCAGAGCCTGAGTTCATTGTATGCCCCAGTGAAGATGTTCTAGGTGTACCCTACAGATGCAGCTGATGTCTCCCTCTTGCTGCTTCGGGCTAGGGTAGACAGCATCTCCCTTAGTGATTAGCCCTTGGGTGCTTCACCAAGTTTGTTGTCTACCCTAAAGCCAGAACACTGCTTTGTAAATAAGTCAGCTTCTTATCACCCTTGCCACTTGAGTGCACCATTCAGTTTTTGCTGGAAATTCTATTGATAAATCAGAGTATCTACTTCTTGAAGTATAAAAGAATGAGAGACAGAGAGAGGAAAGAGAGGGATGGAATGGGTTGCAAGGGGGGAGTTGATATTATCTATTCTTGATACTGAGGACTGCTGGCAGATGGGAGCTGACTCTGATATTGAAGAATCAGTGATTGTCTGCTTCTTGTCTCCAAAAGGACAAGAGTAGTCTCCTTAGCCTGGTTTGAAGCTGGGTTTTCAGAGACTGAGGCTAAAAGAGAGAGACTTCTGCCTGAAACAGAAAATCTAGGACTAGATTGATGAAAGTTGGAGATGGAGAAGACTTCAACAATCTCACTTTTAAAAATCAAAAACAGACTGTGAGTATAGCTTACTGATAGAGCACTTGCCTAGCATGAGTGAGGCTGTGGGGCTAAGCCCAAACAACATGACAGAGAGAGAGAGAGAGAGAGAGAGAGAGAGAGAGAGAGAGAGAGAGAGAGAGAGAGAGAGAGAGAG
>PVKA01009584.1:26220-67916 GCA_004027165.1 Ctenomys sociabilis | reverse complement strand
TGTGAGGCCTCTTCCCCTCTGCCCATACAAAATGCCATAGCCTCTCCAGTCAGTTTCAGCATATGGCAGACGCTATGTGCACCTGTGAGGTAACCAGTTCCTGTACCCACCTCCAGGAGGAGCCGCACCACCTCAGTCTTGCCATACAGTGCAGCCTCATGGAGCGCCGTTCCTGTCTTGGTCTGGCGGTTGATCTCAATCCCAGCTCTCAAGAGCTGCCTGCAGGGGCACAGAGTGTCACTGGAAGTCACAGGGTAGGGGAGGAGCCAACTGCTAGGGACAGAGAGGTCAAGGATACAACAGTCCCACAGGAAAGGGATGAGAAAGTGGGGGAGCCCCTGGGGTACCGGATGACTTCTCTGTGGCCATTCTTGGCAGCCAAGTGCAGAGGTGTGGTGTAGTTGGGGTCACAAGGGTCCTTGGCCTCACCCTCCAGCAGTGCCACACATAAGTGGCTGTTCAGAAGCAGCTGGGCCACCTGCCACATGTAGTACCGAGTCAGTACCTCTTTCTAAGACCCTACAAATATCTAGCACCCATCACTCGGCTCTCCAAGGACTGCAGGCCTTACCTTGAGCCGCCCAAACTCACAGGCCAGGTCCAGGGGTGTCTTCTTGGCCTTATTAACCAGGCACGGGTTGGACTGATGTTGGAGGAGCATTTCTGACTGGGGTGGAGGGAGCTGAGTGAAGAGGCCTGGCCTGCCGGCTTCACTCACCCCATCCTAACCCCCTTTGGGCAGCTTACGTACCACTTCATAGTGTCCGTATTGTGCAGCCAGGTGCAGTGGGATCTGCCCATCCAGCGATGCAGCATTGACAGCCGCAGACGCCCGAAGCAGCAGCCGCACAGGCTCTAGCCGGCCCTGCCAGGCTGCATAGTGCAATGGACGCATGCCTGGTGGGAGGACGCATGCCTGAGAAAGGTCCTGCAAGGCACTGGGTGCCTGGGGGTGCTGACTGGGAGGGGAGACAGCCCAAGAACATTCTGCAACACTGGCATTACCTGGGGTTTGGTCAGGAAGTGGTCTGGCTGTGTGGGACTAAAGGTACAATCCCCCCATGCCTACCAAAGGTGATCAGGTAACCCCAGGACAGTGATACATATAACCTGTCTTGAGCCTCAACCTCCTCACCTGACTAACAAGATGTCAGCATCACAAGTAAAGAGGGAAAGGCATGTGCAAGGCTAGAGGAGCTCTGTAAACACCTAGCGTTGCTGTGTGCTAACAGCAGCAAGCTCTAGTCCCAGGGTCTCACCGTTGCTGTCCTTGATATCCACAGTGGCCTGAGCCTCCAGCAATAAGGCTATGAGCTCCAAACTGCCCCCCAGGGCGGCATGGTGGAGAGCAGAGAATCTGGGGTGAACCACAAAGGAGAGGGTGTCAGTAAGCCCCCAAATCCTGTCTTCCACACCCAAACACATCCTGGGGGCTGGCAGGGATGGGTTATTTCCCCCCTCCCATCAGCCCTGCCGTGGGAGCGCACAGCAGCCTGATGACAGCATGAAAGGGCTCAGTGTCTGCACTGAGAGGCCTGTTTGTCTGGTGCACTCCCCACCAAGCCAGCCCAGAGGAGGGGGTCGTGGGAGCAGGAGCCCTTAGGCTCCTACCCTCCAGGGAAGAAAGGGGGCCTAGAAGGAATCTAACTCAAGGAGGCCCCTTGGAGTGGCCCTGGGGCTCTTCCTTTCCATCTGGCCAACCATAGCAGATTGGGTGGGCAAGATACCCCTCCTCAAGCCCAGGGCTCACCGTTCTCAGTGAAGACAATTTGGGGGCCAAGTTTGGGAAGCAAGGCCCATGGGCTTCAGACCCTCCTCCACTCCATAGCAGCACTTACCCATCAGCATCTTGGTAGTTGACATTCAGCCTCTTTGTGGAGCCGAGAAGCTCTGGGGGGCAGGACAGGAGCATCAGAGACTAGGCAATCATCTGCCATCACCCATACCCTCACCTAGCTTTCCTGCCATCCACCTCCCGGAGCCCAGCTGACCTCTTGGTGTGCAGAACATCTGCCCCATGGCCCTTTGCTGATCTTGTCCCTATGATTCCCACTGTGGCCCACAGGCATGGAGTACAGGGAGCCACTGTAGCTAGGGCCCCAGCCCAGCTCGTTTATAGAGCCACATGGGGTGGGAGGGGGTGCTGGCATGATGTTCCCTAACCAACAGGCCCACGGGGCACATGGTTAGCATTCCTGCTCAAATGGGCTAAGGAGAGTCACACTGGCTCACTGGGCCAAGGAGGTGGGCAGGCATAGCAAGGAGAGGGCACTAGTATTCCAGGGCTGAGATGCCAGAGCTAGGCTCCAGGGCCACAGCCTGGGAGGAGTGGCATCAAGACACACCTGCCCTGGCCATGGCTCTGGCATGTGCTGGCCGGAAGAGCGTGGGCAGGTCATTGAGCCCCTTGGGCTCAGAGTCCTTTCTGCACTGGTATTTTAAGTACAGAAGCTAGGGCTGGCAAGATAGCTCAGCGGTCTAAAGGTCTAAAGCGCCTCTCAGGGACCGCGGTTTGATCCCCAGCACCACATGCCATGCCAGCCCTTCCCCCAGGGCGGGCTGAGCTGCCCCCCCCCGCAAAAAAAAAAAAAAAAAAAAGAATCCGTGATGTGTAGCGAGACACTGTAATAAAAAAAAAAGTACAGAAGCTGATCCTTGTCAGCATGCAAAAGAAAACCGCTGTAGCACCCCTGAAAATGTTGACCGCTGCTAACACCAGGTTATCCTCCAAAAAGAGCACGGATTCCTCACCATCCCCCTGAATCTCAGTGGGTTCTTAGCCACACTGGCACCCACAGGCTCTTGGCTGAGCTGTGCAGGCCCCAGATAGAAGGGTTGGGGCATTGCCTCCCCATAGCAGGTGCACTTAGGTAAACTCTCTGTGACAGCTAGGGCAGGGGCAGGCAGTCCTTGAGGTGCTGGGAGGGAAAGGAGAAGGCCTGTCACAAACAGCCCTGTTTCCCGCTGGAACCCACCCCCGCCAGGAGGGGGCCTGGCTCAACCCAAGCTGGGCAGGGTGCCAAGCATGCTGGTCCAGGCCTGCCCCCCAGGCCCGGCGGGCCCCTGAATACCCCAGCAGCCTGGACAAGGCAAGGCCTCATTCCAACAGGGAGGGACTAAACTTGCAGTGGGTGGGGAGGAGGGGACAGCTACAGGCAGGGATGGGCTGAAGGACTCTACTCCAAAGAGGTAAACACAGCCCAGGAGGACAGGGGAGTGAAGTGGCAGGGGCCACAGGGAGGAAATGCAGACCTCCCAGCTTTCCTTTTGTCCCTTTGCAAAGTACTTGTCAGGAAGAGGGAAGAACAGGGGCTCAGGGAGCAGGAGGTGTGCAGCTCAAATGCTTTCTCTGCCTCTTACTGCTGTGTGACTTTCACAAACCACGGTGTCTCTCTGAGTGAGCACAGTGAAGACAGTGGTCCTCCACAAAGAGACTCTGGGCCTCTAGCTGCTCATCCTTCCAACAGCCTGGACACTGAAATGGGGCAGCTGGCTGGCAGGATGTGGCCCCTCCAAGGGAGGGACAGGACAATGTGACAGGAGGGACACAGGAACAGGGGTAGGGCCAGGCTGAGTGGCTCCAGTCTTTCCAGAACAATAGCCGGAAAGGTGGTGGGGGAGAGGCTCTGAATGCCTGGGCTGAGGACTGTGGAGGGAGGGTAGTAGGTCCTGCTTCCAGGGAGTGGCTCCAGGCAGTTCCGCTGCAGCACAGCCTTCTTCCCTGACCTGCCTCTCACTTAGATTCAGGCAGAGGATGTGAGCTCAGTGGCCACCCCAACCCACTCCATTTCCTCTGTGCCCAAAGAAGACCTCAGAACAAGGAGGAAAGGCAAGGGGTACAGCAAGGGCAGGTCACCTGCTCTCTGAAGAGGACCAGGTGGAAAGGAGTACAGGCTGGCAGTTGGCTGGAGGAGTTTGAGGAGTACCTCTCTTCTGCTCTATGGTTAGCCAGAGAGCTGCAGCCACCCACAGGAGGAAAAGATACCCCAGCAGTTTCCAGGGATGCCTACCTCCCTTCAGAGAACTGCATTAGGATCCCCTGGAGAACTTCTCATTTGCAGAGTCCTAGGCCCTTTCTGATGATTTTAATTTGGTGGCAGGATGTCCAGGACATCCAGATTTTTAGAACAACCCCTGGGTAATTCTCCCCACCCCTGCTTCAGTACTGGGGATTGGACCCAGGACTTTCACAAGTCTCCAGCTCCCTTTTTCATTTGAGATAGGGTTTCATTAAGTTGCCCAGGTTGAACTGGAATTTTCAGTCCTCCTGCCTCAGCCTCTCAGAGTGCTGGATTCCTGGGTGATACTGATGTGCACAGAACTGGGTAGAGATCAATGTAGGAGTACAGGGGAGGTGGCACGGGTTTGTCTCAGATACATCTCACCATGGCTATGACTTTGGGCAAGTTACTAACCTCTCAGTGTCACTTTATCTGTACCAAAGCAGCGAGATTACAACATTTCATTAACTGTCAAGTTTGAAAAGGTCACTTTGTGATCTTACTTGGTCACTAGCCTATCTAAGGTATGGTGTCAGAGCCTCTCCAGGAGTCCTAGGCCTGTCACTCTTTCATGGAGAGCCCTCTTTCCCCACAGGTGTTTCTCACAGGCTACAGGGGACCTGTTCAGAACTTGAGGCCTGGCCGCAAACTTCCCGCCATAGCATCCAGAGCAGGGAGGCTGCAGCAGGGTGACCAAGGCCTCACTAGGAAGGTGGCCAAGAACAACACAGAGGTAAGGAAGGAGAGGGAGTGGCTCTCAGTCTTGGTCCTCAGGGACCTCCTATCAGGCTCAGCCCATATCTACTTCCGGGGGTGGGGGGGAACAGGACACCCTGTCCTACTACTGCCTGGCATGCAGGCAGATGCATGCCAATATGACCTTTCCTTCTGGCCTCCACACCCGAGGCGTGGGTGGGATAATAAGGTATCTCCAGGTAGCCTGGGGACTCCTTCCTGTGTTCAGGGCTTAGGTGTGTCTTGGGGTTAGAGCCCCAGCACTCATAGAGGACTTTCCCCTCCAGGGAACCCTCCTTCTAGCCCCAGTTTGAACCAGTGGCTGTCCTTGCCAGTTTAGAATCTCAAGGTGACAAATCCAGTGGCACTTACTTTCTCTCCCCAACTGAGCCTGCCTTGATGCCTAGGGACCTATTCTTGCTGGGGGAGGGGAAGTACCCACCAGAAAGTGGCCACAGTGAATGCCTTGAGTCCCACAGCCCTGACAGGATTAGAGTCCCAAGCTGTGAAAACCTCTAGAAAACCAGCTTCAGGCCTACACCTCAGGAGAAAAGGTTGATTTAATCAGAGAAAAGAAACTTTAGTAAGTGGTCAAAGTGTTGAAATTAAAACAAACAAACCAAAGCAACATCTCTCTCATTTCTCTGATTAAAAGATATAGACATCCTTGTTAAGTTCAGAAAAAAGAAAAAAAAAAAGAGAGAGGTGCGCTGATAGAAATGTGCATATGGGATCTGGCATGGATAAAGAGCTTCTGCATATTCAGTCTTTCCCAGACTATTACTCAAATCCTTGTGGCACCAAAGAACACATCTGTAAAGCCACTTGCCATAAGCAACTTCATGAGAGCTGGAAATTGGTCTGTTTTGTTCACTGCTCTGGCCCAAAACTTAGAACAGAGCCTAGTACGCAATACACACGCTCAGTAAAAATTTGAATAAATCTACTTCAAACCTCCCAGTGTATAGTTAAAAAATAAATCAAAACCCTGTGGCCCAGAGAGGTTAAGTGACTTGCCTGGGAACACACAGCAAGTGGGATCCAGCTTCCTTTCCAACTCTCCCACACACATGCACTTGTTATTTTGAGCAGGACCATCTTCCCTCCTCAAATCTGCAGATCACAGTGACCTCAACCTCCTAAACCTCCCTCAGTAGCCTCGGGACTAAGGGGAGGGCCTGCAGGGATGGTCACCCTAGCAAATACTCACTTGTCTTTGTGGCCTTGACCTTGGCCACCAGTTTCTGTACACCAGTCACGTCTCCATTCTTGACAGCAAGAATCAGATCCTGTTCTCTACCCATCCTGGCTCCTGGGCCAAGCTCTAAGCTTGGGAGTCAGAAACAAGGACACTGGTTCAAGCAGTGTCAGGGTGTCATGTCTCAGCCCCTTGGAGGTCTCCCAGTCCTGGGGAACTCCTGGGGGAACACGTCTCAGGTCCCAAGTGGTAAGTTCTTTGTCAGATGCTGATGGATACTCCCCCAAGGAGCTCCGTCAACTGCCACCACAAGCAGAAACGTGTCTCTGAGGAGGTGGCAGCTGTGTGGAAATCTGGAAGGATATCAGCCTGCGGCTTCCGACAGCCCCGGGACAGGCCAGGACTGGGAGCACCAATCTTCCAGGCTCGGCTCAGGAGCACCAATTCCTAGCCCGAGAGCAGCCAGCATTCCCCTGGGCCTTGGGCAGCAGCAATGGACAGGTCCTGGGGATCCGGAAGACTCACAGTGCCTCAGTGGAAGGCTGGGCTACAGCCTGCAAGGATATCATAAGGCAGGCAGAGGGTGAGCAGGGCAGGACCTGCAGGGAGCCAGCCCCCAGCTACCCTGGCCGCCCCAAGAGTCAGGAGGGGATCGGCTCTCTGAAGCAGAGAGGGAGCTGCCAAGCCTGAGAGGAGTAGGAGGGGGAGGTGAGTCACACGGGGGCCCCAGGGCACCGGCAGCACCTCAACCTTGGGCAGGAGGGGCCCTGGCAGCACAACACTCTGGGACAGGACGGGCCAGCAGCCTGTTCTCCACAGCCCCGGGCTCCAACACCCACAGACAACCGGCGGGCTAAGAGGTGGGGCCTTGGAAGGGTGGCACAGGCAGAGAAGCAGGGGTCACTCCAGTTCCAGGAGGCTGCCCGCAGACTCCTCCCTACTCAGCCTTCACTTTAATAGCTGGATGCTCAGCCCTGCGGCCCTTTGCAAACTGGGGGCGGCGTGGGGAGTTTATGGGCCCTTGATTCTGGGGGAATCTGCCTGCTGGGCAGGGAGGCCCTACAGCACCTGTTGCTGACCCTACTCACCACTCTGTGGGCAGAGAATAGTGACTGCTGGTCAACAGTCCCCCAAGCCTGAATCGGGACCCTGAACCTGAAGCCCAGACCCGAGCTCGACCTTACTACTGCCAGAACCAGTTTGTCAGTTCTTCGGTGGCGGTGAATTTGTTGCCAGTCTTGCAGCAGGACACCCGCGAAGGCCTGGGACCCTGGCGGGGAACCTCTCACTCCCCAAGGTCCCAGACTCAACCCAAAGGGCACTCCCCATCAATCCACTCGACCGGCACTGGGGGAGGGCGCCCCAGACACTGCTTGGGGTCTGTTGGCTCCCCCGCCCCTCGGAATGCCCCTCCAGCGCAGCGCACCCCCCAGCTGAGCCCAGTTCAGGCCGACCAGCGAACAAAGCGGCAGGAGGGACCGAGAGGGCCAAGCTCCAGAGGGATAGATGCGGGAGGACAGAAAAGGAGGAGTGAGGAGGACGGAAGAAGCGGAGAGATGGAGGCACCCACCCACCCCGCAAGAAAAGTTAGTTTGCGCCCGCCCCCAGGGGTGCTGACCCCGAGCTAGGGCCCAAAGTCTTACCTTTCCTGGCTCCTCTGCCGACGGTCCAGTTGGCCCCGCTCCGTCCCGGGCACTTCGGACTCTGGCTCCCACTACCACCCCCCCACCTTTCCCCTTCTGCTGCTTCTCGGAGGCCGACTCTGCGCCTCCCGCAGGAAATCCCGCCCCTCCCCCCTCCCTCCTGCCGGATCGGGAGAGAGGGACAGTCCCGGCCACACAGTCGGGCTGTCAATCTGCACCCTCGGCCCCGCCCCCAAAGGCGCCAGTCCCCGCCCCCAACCGCGCCAGGCGGGACTGAGGGACTGGCTTCGTCAGAGCATGCGTACAGGTAAAAAACGAGAGGGGTGCGCAGTGGGTGGAGAGTTCGCGCCACTATGTCCTAATGGTGGGTCCTGGACGAACTGGGCTCTAGAGTTTAAATCAAAGAATGAGAGAGATGTGATGTGAAAGGGTTTGGCAACAGAAATCCAGGGACTCTTCTTGTGAAGCCCCTTTTTCTTTTTGTCCCTGGCCCTCCCAGGACTCCCCCTCAGCGACCTCCGCCTCTGGCCGAAGAGGCCAACCCATAACTACTGATCGGATTAATGGTGCCACCTAGTGGACAGTGTAGGAGAGGTCCACGGTGACTGCGGCGGGGACCCCAGCCTCGAGGAGGTGCTGTTGGAGGGTTGGGGTGGCGCTTCAGCACCAGCGTGGGCCGGACAGCGCCTCCCACCTACGGAGCGGACTTGGGAACCCTGTCTCTGGACCGCTGTAGTTTACATAGTTGGAATTCGGGAACTACTGTTCTCCATTCTCTAAGTCCTCTTCCCTCCTCGGTCAGACGGCGACGTGAATTATACGGACCAGGGGTGCAGAGAGAAATCACACATTTGACTGCTCATGCCACACTGCCAGACGCCAGTTTAAGGTTTTATTAAATAGAGGTCCTAAAGAGGGCTGTGGACAGGATTGAGGAGCTCCAGCATATCCAATTACCTGCAAGCTAAACTCAGTCTCCAGAATCGAGACACATGTGCGTAGGTCGGCACTAGGACCCGAGAGAGCCAGGAAGGCGGAAAGCCAGTGGGGGAGGAGCCGACGTCTACTGCCGGCGGTTAGGCCAAGAGGAGTTCCGGAGGTGGGCGGGACACAGGATGCGCGCGCAGGCGCAAGCGCAGACTGCGGTCAGATGGAGCCGGGGCCGGAGCCGGAGCCGGTGTCGGTGTCGGTGTCGGTGTCTGCGTCTGCGGCCGTGGAGGTTCCTCCGGGGCGCGTGCTCAGGTGCGGCACGGCGTGGGGGGCGGGAAACGGGACCGGAATCGGGCAGGGCTACGTCGAGGCACCGTGCCGACTTCGTGTACCCTTCTCCCCCAGCGCCTCGGAGCTCCTCGCTGCACGCTCGCGGTCCCAGAAGCTGCCCCAGCGATCGCACGGCCCCAAGGACTTCCTCCCCGATGGGTCGGCAGCCCAGGCCCAGCGGCTACGACTGTGCCGCGAAGAGCTCTGGCAGCTGCTGGCCGAGGAGCGCGTGGAGCGCCTGTGAGGGGCGGGGCGGCCGGGCCGGGAGGGAGGCAGGCGCCGGTGGGCTGGGCTGTCTGAGCGAGCCGGACCCCTCCCCACTCCTCGCCAGGGGCAGCTTGGTGGCCGCCGAGTGGAGACCGGAAGAGGGTTTCGTGGAGTTGAAGTCTCCTGCGGTGAGCAGCGGGGCTGAGGAATAGAGGGCCTGCCTACTTTGCTCTTTGGGATACTTGTGACGCTTACTTTGGGTCTCACAGGGTAAATTCTGGCACACCATGGGCTTCTCAGAGCAGGGCCGACAGCTCCTTCACCCCGAAGAGGCCTTGTATCTGCTGGAGTGTGTGAGTGGAGCCCCCGGATTGGGAAGGGGTCTGGACCAAGAAACGGGAAGGACGCATGTGTGGTGGAGAAAAAGTATACACAACTACGTTTCCAGTGAGCTTACAATCGGGCCTCCAGAATAGGACCCAAGAATACCGCGGAAATACCGCACTAATTCTCCATGAGAAACCCAAAGTGTAAATGATTTAAAGAGCAAAATAAATTTGACAATTTGTAGATGGGAAGAGGATCTAGGGATAAAGAGGGAAAAGGAAGTAATAAGGATGCCATATGCCAACTGCCCGTGTTGAATGAATTAGTTACATATCACAAATGTACTAATAAAAGCTATCTTAATAAAAGTAGTTCCTGGCCCGCGGAGATAGCTGAGTAGAATAAATGCTTGCCTGGCAATCTACTGCAAAAAAAAAAAAAAAAGTACTTTTCAAGGATCGGGGATTTTAGACCAAATAAGAGTGCTGTCCCTCTTTCCTGTATTCTTACTGAGGGGTAGGGAGATTTGCCCTATTTAGCTGTGGCACTTCAGGAAGAATGCTTGAGCCATTGACCCTTCTTCCAGGGTTCTGTTCAGCTGTTTTACCAAGATTTGCCACTGTCTATCCAGGATGCCTACCAGCTGCTGCTCACCGGGGACACTGTGACTTTCTTACAGTACCAGGTACCTCTCCTGACCCCTCATTTTCTGAGTTAGTGTATAGTGACAAGTACCCACAAGGTGCTAGCACAGTGCCATGAGCTGGAGCTACAAGGGCCTTGCTGTCACGAAGCTTTCATGCTCATGATAGCAGTTGAGTAATAAAAAGCAAGTGAATGGACAGGGGATATAGCTCAGTGGCACAGTGCCTGCCTGATAAATGCAAGGTCCTGAGTTCAATTTCTGATACCAAAAAAAGAAACTGTGGACTTTATAGAGAAGTAGGTGCTAGGCAGAGGAGAACTGATAGAGTCTGAGGTACTCCTTGAGGTGAGAAAAGGAGAGGCTTAACTCAGCTTGGAGTTGGGGCAGGTGTCCGTGAGTGAAAATAAATGGATAGATCTTAGAAAAGACAAATCTCTGCAAATGATTTGGGTTTCATGCTAAGGAGAGAAGAATCAGATTATACCCATGGGTACACTCACTGGTGGACGGTCTGCTTTGCATGTGCAAGGCTCTGGATGGAAATAACACTGAAGGAAGGGCGAACTAGAAAGGGTGGAACTAGTTAAAAGACTTCTGTTTTGAAGTAGGTGTGGTGGTGCACTCTTGTAATCCCAGCCTCCAGTAGCTGGGGCAGAGGTGCAGATTTGAGCCTGTCTTAACCAATTTAGTAATTAAGTAAGACCTGATCTCAAGTAAATTTAATAGAGGGCTAGAGATTTGAAAAATAATAAAATAGCAGACGTTCAAGCTTTATTTTTTTGTTCATTTGAGGTCTTCAGCCACCTGAAGAGGCTGGGCTATGTGGTTCGACGATTCCAACCAAGGTAAGTCCCTATTCCTTTCCCCCTCATTCACTCTAGGCCAGGGACCTGGCTGAGCAGTTTCAAGTGGAAAGTATCCCTTGCTTGGCTGGAGTCCTCGCTGGAGTGCAGCTTCCTGGACATTGACCTCAGGCCTACCCTGGAAGTGCTCTTAGGTATCAGGGAAGAAGCTCATTACACACACTTCCTATTGCACTATCAAATCGAGACTCATCGTTAGATGACTGAACACCTGCAGCTCGTTGTGAGCACTGGTATAGTGCTTTGAATTTGGTATGTGAGAAAGCAGATTTGTAAAGTACCTGTATGAAGGGTCAAGTGAGGAATTTGTGGGGATTTCATGTGTGTTATACTGGGTTAGATGTTCTTTCCTCCTTACTTAGCAATCCAGCATTGCTGAGAGCCTTGGAGACCTTCAGACTTCTGGGTGGAAACCGCTGTAGTATTTGCAGTTATATTTTATGTCTCCAAAGCTGTAGAACAGACAAATCCTTTACTTTCTGGAAACGGAGTCTATTTTATTGTACCTTTTTTTTTTTTTAAATGGATTTGATATAGGGTCTTGCTGCACAGTCCAGACTCAGTGATCCACCTGTTTTCAGCCTATCTAGCCCTGGCATTACAGGCCTACACCACTTCCCAAACTTGGTGGCTGGCTTGGCACACCCTGGGGTGGGGCTGATGTGGCCTTTGGTGCTGAGGATCCAAGCCCAGTCCCTGCTATCTTTTTTTTTTTTTTTTTTTTTTTTTGGGGCAGAACTGGGGATTGAACTCAGGCCCTTGTGCTTGCCAGGGAAGCACTTATTCTACTGAGCCATCTCCCTGGCCCCAGTCCCTGCTTCTCACCAGCCCTGGAATCTATTTTAGGGAAACAATCATGCCTGTATACAGAGATGCTCCTGAGAGACTCTTCCTTTATTCAGCAATATTATTGAGCAGTTATTTGTGCCCTATATTTGTTGCTAAGGAATAGTGGAGCCAAAGCACTGTCTTTTTTTGTTTGTTTGTGTTTTTTGATACCAGGGATTGAACTCACAATACTTCACTTGGCAGGCAGTTGCTTATGCCACTGAATTACATCTATGGCCCCAAAGTACTGTTTTAATGCTGCTTGCCTTCAGTGAGGTGCATACACAAAATACCTTCACATTCAAAATTAATGTATTCTCAATAGAATAAATATTTGCCTGGCACGTACATGGTCCTGAGTTAAATCCCCAGTACCACAAAAAACTAACAAACAAAAAAGAAGTAGTCTTAAGAGCTCAACAGTGGAGGTGTGCTCAAACAAACTAAGGCTCTTAGAACCATGCTGTGCATAGAACTCTTTTTTTCTTTAGTATTTGGTATAGGGTCTCACTGCACAGCTCAGTTTAGACTTGTAGTGATCCTCCTACCTCAGCCTCCCCAGTGCTAGGATTATAGGTGTGTACCACTACCCCTGGTTTCTGTGACCAGTATAGTCCTGGAGCCGATGCAGTATGTGGTATCAGGAATTGAACCCAGCTCCTTACACTTGCCAGGCAGGTGCTTAGACCGTCTAGCCCCTTCATTTCGTTTTTCTGTGTTTTTCAGTTTTTTAGTTCCTCTTGGTTTTTCTTGTTAGGGATCGATTATTTATTGTGTTCCTGGACTTGTGCTCAGGGGCTCAGCTGAGTATGCTGAAGCAAATCCCAACTGATGATTCATGTATTGCTGGCCCTTCAGGAGCCCCAGTTCTAATAAGCCTCTGTTCAGAGGTGCCAGTGATGACACCCAATGGCCTCAGTAGAAGGCCTGACTGGGCCCCTGTGGTCTCCCCTTTGTACCCAGGCAGATCTGCTTAGAGCCTTAGCCTCTGGCTGTGGCTCTGACTCTGGCTCCTGACCTATCTTTTTGGCCAGTCCTTACAAACCCCCACCAGGAACACCAACCTGAGGAGGTGGATCTGTTGCCTGCCCGCTGTTCTCACCCTACAGCTCTGTCCTGTCCCCTTATGAGAGGCAGCTCAACTTGGAGGGCTATGCCCAGCAGCTAGAGGATGGGATTGGCAAGAGGAAGAGGAGCACCGGCTCTCGGTAATGCCCCCCCCATGACTACCACCCAGGGAGTATTGGCAACTGGGACTTCAGGGAGTGTGTGGGGTATAGAGCTGCACTTGGGCAGTTCTCATCTCTGCTCAGGGCCAGTGACCTGCCTCCCTCAGCTTGTGTGGAACATGTGCACCTTAACAATCAGGAACAGATTGCTGGTTTTCCTCCCGTGTCCCTTAGGCCTATTAATAAGAAGGCCAAGGTCCTGGAGGATTCCCTGCTACCTACGAGCCTGGCAGCTTCCAGCCCACCTGCCAGCATCCAAAACAGCCAGTACTCAGCAGAGGAGCTCCAGGAGTCAAGCTGCATGAAGAACCTGGGGGTCCCACTTCAGCTTCTGGGATCCCTGGAGCCCTGCCCTATTCTGGCCCCAGAGGGCCAGGAGTGTGACCAGGAGCGTGGCAAAGCAGAGAATGGAGTCAAGGGGGCTCGTAAGCTACGCTGGAACTTTGAGCAGATCTGCTTTCCCAACATGGCTTCAGATAGCCGCCACACCCTCCTGGCTGCACCAGCCCCAGAGCTGCTCCCGGCCAACATTGCTGGGCGGGAGACAGACGCGGAGTCCTGGTGCCAGAAGCTGAACCAGCGAAAGGAGAAGCTTTCCCCACTGGAGCAAGAGCAACAGGCAGAGACCCGGCAATTCTGGGAAGACATAAACGCAGATCCTAAGGTGCAGCAATGCTCCAGCTGGCAGGAGTACAAGGAACTGCTGCAGAGGCAACATCTGTGGAAGAGCCCCAGCTCCGCCCTACACCTGTGGGGTCAGCCAGTCACTCCCCTGCTGAGCCCTGGCCAGGCAGACACCCCAGGTACCCTTTTATCCTGCTATACCCTGTAGGCCACTCAAGCAGAAGCTTCATGGACTTTGAAAAGGACCTGGATTGCCTAGGACTGATTGAGGTTTAGGATGTGGAAAGGGAGAGCTGTCCATTGAAATGAACCTCACAAAGACAGTTCTGTTGATAGCAGAGCCTACAGGGCAAGGTATACGATGGTGAATCAGTGCCTAGGGAGAGGCAAGGAGGGCAGGAAACTGTCCTTAAAATCGTAGCCAAAACCATTTATGGTGGCACATGCTTGTAATCCATTAAGGATGGCTGAGGCAGGAGGATTGTAAGATCAAGGTTAATCTGAGCAGTTAGATCCCATCTCGGAATTGGAGGGATGGGCATATTGTTGAGTACAAAGGCCGTGGATCCAGTCTCCAATGCTGGGGCAGAGGGAGTTGTGTGTGGCACAAACCATAATCAACTAGGATCACTTGGATGGCTTTGCCGTATCTAGCCATGATCCTTTCTCCTTCCAAACTAGCTGGCTGCAACATGGGGGGTTCCATCTTGACAAAATTAAGAGGCCCACTGCTTACCATCTTAAGCTCAGGAAACTAATAGGGCAGGAATGGCCTCAGCTAAATGTGACAGATTCAGAACTACTTGAAGTTATGGGAATATGATATATAGATGATAGAAAACTAAGCTGGTTTTGAGTGAAAATTATTTGATTTCGGATAAATAATAGATTTGAGTTTTAGATAAACAATAGCTATTTCTTGGCATAAGTATGTTCCAAATATTACATCAGACATACTCTAAAAAATTTGGGCCAGTTGTGTTGGCACATACCTGTAATCCCATGTGGTAGAGGCTGAGGTAGAATTGCAAGTTCTAGCCTATCTTGGGAAATTTAGTGAGATCTTGTCTCAAAAGAAATTAACTGGGTATGGTGATATACACCTATAATCCCAACATTCTAGGATAGTGTTGGCAAATCTTTTAATGCTACAAAACAGCCTACTTCGTCATGTATGTTACAGGTTTGCCACTATTGCTCTAGGACACTGGGGATGAATTGACTGAAAAGTTTGATCCTAGACTGGGCAATTTAGTAACTTAGGAAGATCCTGGCTCAAAATAAGGGAAAAATGGACTGGGAATATAGAAATACAGCTCAGTGGTAACACATGCCTGGGCTCACCCACCACAATGTAATAAATAAAGGCCTGGGGATGTAGCTCAGTGGTACAGTGCTCTTGTACTAGATTCAAACCTTGTACCACACACAAAATACAAAAACTTAAAAAATTTGGTAAGTTTGGCAACACTAACCAAGGTAACAGATGATGCAGTGCCAAGGGACTGTAGAGCAGACCAACTCTTCTCTGGCAGCTCATTTTCATTGTCCTATAGCCACAGCCCTTCAGCTTATCTCCATGCTGCAGTCAACACATCTTGCTGATGGTGGGGCCAGGTAAGTTTCCAAGCAGTACCCTTCTCCATGACAATTGGCAGCCAGATAGTATGACAAAGGGGATTTGGGCTGTTGCATTTGGGTACAAGTTAGAGCACCCCCACGCACATGCTTAGCTCAGCAGTTATGTTCATGTGCCTAGGGGAGAGGGAGGAATGGCAGGCTGGTGGCTTTGTCCCTAGTGTTGGGAGCCCCTCCCCCTCAAATGGCACCTCACAGCCTTGGTTCCTCTAGATGAGGTTGCTTACTAGAAATAGGGAGGGGAGGGAAGGGAAAGTGGGAGAGGAGCGTCCTTGTCCTAAAGTTTCTCACTCTGTTCTCAGCCTGCTGGAGAAGCCCGGAGACTTGGAGATCAGCTTCGATGTTTACCAGGCTGACACTGTGGCCATGTTCCGAAAGAATAGCCCTGGCAAGCCCTATGCCCGGATGTGCATTAGTGGGTATGACATGAAGGAGTACTACCCCTGGGCTGCTACCTGTGAACTGTACGGACAGTCTCCATCCCACCTTCATTCCCCAGGCCACTTTGCCAATCCATAAGAAGAACCCTAGGTCCTGAGAGGTTATTAATTGACATACTTAAGGCCACATAGCCAGTGCTGTAGAATCCCAGGTCTCCTAGTCCTGGGTTCCTCACTGTCTGCATTTTTGAGTAGTCTCTCTCCTGTATCACATTAGTTGTGGGCTCACCCAGAAGAAGGGATGTAGATTGGAAGGATATAAAAGCTAAGAGTGATGAGAATCTTGCTATTCCCTGCTCCCTACCCAACCAGGTTCTTGGAGCTTTCTTTTTTTTTTGTCTTTTTTTGTCTTTTTTGAGACAGGGTCTCACTGTGCAGTTCAGGCTGGCCTTAAGCTCACTTTGTAGCTCAGGCTGGTCTCGAACTCACAACAATCCTCCTGCCTCAGCCTCCCTAGTGCTGGGATTACAGGCATGCACCACCACGCCCGGCTTCTTGGAGCTTTCTTGAAGTCATTGGTCAGTAGTTTGTAGAGGGGACCAGGGAGATGGCTCAATGGAACAAGTGCTTCCCTGGCAAGTGCAAGGGCCTGAATTCAATCCCTAGTTCCACCCACCCCCCAAAAAAAAGTTTTTAGATAAGAGAACCCAGGGACCAGAGGTTTTGCACCTCCACTCTTTTTTTTTTTTTTTTTTTTTTTTGTCTTTTTGAGACAGGGTCTCGCTATGCAGTTCAGGCTGGCTTTAAGCTCACTTTGTAGCTCAGGCTGGTCTCGAACTCACAACAATCCTCCTGCCTCAGCCTCCCGAGTGCTGGGATTACAGGCATGCGCCACCACGCCCGGCTTGCACCTCCACTCTTAATATCTCCCTTCCATGGGAATCTGATGGGTGGGTGTCGTGGGGTTAAATGGGGAGGGATTATGACCAGGTCTCAGTGTTAATTTATCCCTACAGATTTGATGAGCCTGTCCCAGACCTCTGCAGCCTCAAGAGGTTGACCTTCCAGAGTGGGGATGTCCCTCTGATCTTTGCCCTGGTGGATCATGGCGACATCTCCTTCTACAGTTTCAGGGACTTCACATTGCCCAAGGATCTGGAGCACTGACAATGGGGTGGGGGGCGCTGGAGCCTGCTGTTGGGGACCTAGGAAGTTTGTTCTCAGGGCCCTTCTCAGCTGCCCTTACACCCCAACTCTGATTTGTGGTGCTAGGGGCCAGTTCAGGCCTTGGCCCTGATGTCTGGTTCTTGGAAGAGTGTGACACCATGCCCCCCACCTCGCCCCCCTGCCTTGCTTGCAGGGTTTCCTAACCCCAAGCTTCAAAGTGTTGCCTTGCAGTGACTCCCTTGTACTCAGGGCTGGTTTTTCAGAGGCCCAGGAGGTGGGACAGATGAGGACTCTGTGCCTTTAATGAGAGGGTGCCTGTTTCATGCCATAAAGCCAAAGCCATTAAAAATCAATTTGTTTTCTACCCTGCCTGTATGTACTCTCACCTTCTGCCCACCTGGAGGACAGCTGCCCTCCCTCTTAGATCTACAGATGCGGGAAGCCCCGGGGTAGGGGTCAGGGCAGGGATGCGTATGTACTATCTTGCACTGTCCCAGAGGACCGGAAGTGGCAGTCCGTGGGATCTTGATAAGTACCTGGAAAGTGAAGCCATTGTAACATTGGTAGTTCCCGACCACTGCTAGATTGGCATGGACACGTGACTATGGTCTCTGCACTCCTGGACTGTGGCCTTTCCCCTCACTTGAGCCCCTTGTTTGAGTGAAAAGCTCTAGTCTTTTCACTGTCCCACGGAACTTAGGGTGCCTGACCGTCCCTTGTGTAGACACGGAATGGGGCTTGACCTCCCAAGGCGCCGTGATTCTCTTGGCCCCTATGACCCAACTTTAGGGGTCTTGAAACCTGGCTCTGAGTCCACTTTTCCCTGCTGGTCGCACTCAGGAGGAACAGTCCCAGTGTGCATGTGTTTGTGTCCGTCCCCTACTCAACAGCTCCGCGCGAGTTGCGGGGAGGGGGCGATGGACGACTCCTGCCAGGAGCCGTCAGACACGGAGGGCAGCCGCAGCTGCATCCACTCGTGCCAGGAACTATTTTCTCCTCCAGGAGGCGGTTTGACACTGGGCGCGGCGTGCTGTCCTGCGGCCAGGTGTGCTCAGGTGAGGCCTGGGTGGGTCGCAGCTCCGCCCCTTCGCCCCCGGAGCCGCTAATTGGTTGGAGCGCGGCCCCCGCCTTCGAGGGCGCCCTCGCCGCGCCCCCGCCCAGTAGGCACCGGCTGCTGGGGGCCGGGCGGGCCCGGGGCGGGCCCTCGGAGTTCAGCGGACGGGGCTGGCTCGCCCTCTATGTAAATAGCGGCAGCTCCGCCCCCGCCCCCCGCTCCCCGCTCCCCGCTCCGGAGGTGAGCAGGAAGGAGCGGCCGCCCAGCAGTCTGTGGGCCGGAGCCGCGGAGCGATCGGTGCGGCTTGGGGCTAGGGACGCGGAGGCCCTGGGCGGGGGTCCGGCCCAGGTTCCAGGTGAGTGCGGGGCGCGTCCGCCTAGCCTGGCCCGCCTGTTGGGGCGCCCGACTGCGGGAGAGGACTGAGACGCCCGGCTTCCCTGGCAGGGCGGGCTGCACCCAGTTCTCCGCCTCGCACTGGTGCAGTTTAGCTAGTCTGGGAGAAAAAGACACCTGTGGAAAGTGCCGCTGGGAACTTTTTGCTTGGTCCGCGCCCGATCACCAAACTTGGGGTTTAGGTTTGCCCTGTAGTGTTGGCTCTCTGGAGCAGGGGAACAGGTGTCCAGCCAGGCAGCGTTTGGGAGACGCAGATGGAGGCGGAGTCCCGGGACTTGCTAGGCGCCCCGGCCGGGAGCAGGCGAAGCGCAGCTCCCGTGACCGGCCTCCGTGGGCGGCGTTCCCTTGGCGGCTTAGCCCCTGTCCCCGCCATCTGGGGCTCTCCCCGCCGGCCCTCTGTGCCTCCTAATCCCCGGACGCAGGAAGCCGGCGGAGGGACTTCGCTGCGGGCCTTTCTCCTCCTGGCCGCCTTTGGACCCCTTTAATTTTGAAAGCCAGTCTCTTTTCGACGTTAACAAGTGGGCGGGAGGGATGCAGTGGGAATTGGCGGGTAGTGGAAAATTCTTGCCAAATAAAGTGTAACTTGGTTTGCTGGGGCTGGACAGTTGGGCCTTGGTCCGGGGAGAAATGAGCGTAACCATGACGGCGGTGTTGTAATCCTTGAGACGCTCGCCCCGGGCAGGTGACCGTCGGGTGAGGAGGGCGGAGCTTAAATCCGCGCCCCTTTCTAAGGGGGTCCTTCCTATCTGTTGCTACGGGCTGCCCTACCCTGGGCGCTGGGCACTCTGCAGGCGTGGGTCCTGTGGAGGGGTTCTCAGCAGAAAGGGAGGCAGGGAGGGAAAGGGTGTGTCAGCTTACAAGGAAGTGCAGGTGGAAGAGCCGGGCTGCAGCCGAAGAGATGGGGCCCACCCTGGAGAAGCCAAGGTCAGCAGTGGCCTTGTGAGGAAGACCTGAGTCTGTGTGATTTGGGGCACAGGCAGGGATGGGCACGGATGGGTCCTGGGAGTGATGGTTATGTTTTATTTAATGAACAAGGATTTTTCTATTTTTTCCGGTACTGGGGTGAACAAGGAATTTGGGGTTAGTTTTTTTAAGTTATCTGCCCATTGAATTCATTTGTGGCAGTTGGGACTCAAACCCAGCTCTTTCTCTCCTTATGAAATGGCATCTCCAGCATCTAGGGGTCATCCTGTGTCCTTACTCTTCTTTGAAGCAATGGAGTGTCTCCTTTGGTGATGACAGAGTAGTGTAATTTGAATCAAAATTAAAATACTTTTAAAAATGTAGTTATTAAAATACTATTAAATTATTACTATTAAAATATTAAAATGTACTTGGCAACTTTTAAGTAGACAATAGCATTTACAAAAGACCCTGTAGTTCCAGGTGACCCATACTCTTTTTTTTTTTTTTTTTTTTTTTTTTTTTTTGCGAACCGGGATTGAATTCAGACCCTCGCATTTGCCAGGGAAGTGCTTATTCTACTGAGCCATTTCCGTGGCCCATGACCCATATTCATTAAAAAAAAAAAAAAGGAATAGCTCATGGAGAAAAAAAAATGAAAATATTTATAAAATGTAAGGCAGAAAAGATTCACGTTGCCTTACAGAGTTTTCCTGAAACAATGTTTGTTAAGAATTTTGAGCCAGGCATGGAGGTACAAGCCTTTGATCTCAGCACTCAGGAAGCTGAGATGGGAAAATCAGTTTGTTTTTTTTTTACAAGTCATACTTCTTTATTCACAAGCAGAAATAACCATGAAATGTCACAGTGCATTTGTAATGATTAAAGACGCAGACAAAATAAATCATTCTTAAACTATAGAAATTCCTGTCAAGGAACTTTATCAGAGTTAAACAAGAAAAAAAAAAAAACCCTCATATCTATTAACCTAGTTTTATAAAGCTACTTTATGTCATTTGATATTACTTTTATTAATATGATACTAACTTTTCATGACAAGTTTTTAATTCTGATAGACTTAAATGTTGGATCTTTTAAGGGGAGTATTGCTTTCTGCGATCTAAGAAACCTTTGGCTGCCCACATATCACAAAGATATGCATCTATGTTTTCACAAAACAAAAAAAGCTATATAGTTTTTAGTTATTACATGTGAATTTATAATCCACATGTAATATTTTTCCCAAAATGAATATTCAACTACTTTATTCTGGCTCTACTTAGTGAAAGATTTTCCTTCCCTGTTGGATTGTTTTGTCACCTTTGCTGAAAATCAAGTCAACAGAAAATATATGTATCTGTTTTTAGGTCCTCTCTCTTATCTCATCAACTTGATTAGAGAATCAGAAGTTTGCACCATACAACATAACTATGCTACATAGCAAGACTGTCTCAAAAAAAAAAAAAAAAAAAAAAAAAAAAAAAAAAAAAAAAAAGAGTGATGGAGTAATGTCTTCTTAGATATCAGGTGATTTTAAATTATGACTTGCTGTGTGACCTTAGCTGAGTCAATTAGCTATGCTAAACCTAGTTTTTACAGAAGTTGCCAAGACAGTAAAAACATTATGAACATGCATGGCCCAGTACATAGCAGAAACAAACTCGAGGACAGGGAACTTGTTAGCTTGCCCGGAAGCATAGAAAGCATCAGACACTCACAGGCCTTTGGATGGGCTCCTGGGCCTTTTAGAAACACCTGCTGGGTTGAGGGAATTTGCTTCTGAGTCTAGAAATCAGCTGAAATCTCACGATCTAGTAATCTTTTGAAGTCTTGCCCAGACACAGTGGTACATGCCTGCAATCCCAGCACCCCAGGGCTGAGGTGGGAGGATTGCCATGAGTTATACCTGAGCTATATAGTGAGTTCAAGACCAGCTTCAACTGCATAGTGAGACTCTGTCTCAAAAACAAAGTCTGTAGAGGTCAGTGAAGATGCTCCTCAGTAGTAGGAGACTGTGGTCCATCCTTACTTGACATCCTGTTCCTTTGATCCATGACTTCCCTTGTTTCTTGGGAGAGCCAGGAATGAGGACTGATCACAGATTAGGCAGACGTGAGTACAGAATCTTGCCTGCTCTGCTGTTGTCCAGGCTAGGAGGGCTTACAATGTCCATTCTGGACACCCTCTTGGAGGTTGGGGGAGGGGAGCACATTCTTCTTGTCTTTAAGGGATAGTCTGAGAATTCCATAGTGTTCCCTTCTAACCTTGCTTGGCGCTGGGATGTCCCCTTGTAGGGCTTACTGGCTTTGTGGGGAAGTAGTATGTGGAGCTGGAAAGTTTGGAGCCTCTGTCGTCAGCCTATGACCCCCTGCTATCCCATGGGAGGCCCCGAGCATCACTGACAGGAGCCTTTAGTGACAATGTGGCAAGGCTTAGTTTCCTGGACTTCTCAGACCAACTAGGAGCAGCTGTGGAGGCACCTGAGTTGGGGGCCAGGGTAGAGGCTTGTGAGGTTAATGTTTGTCCAGGTTGGGAGCTTGGAACAAAACTGGTAGCCTAGACTCACTTATTCACAATACTGAGTTCTGATAGGCCCTCTTATCTCATTCTGATACCACTCTCTCAGCTCCTTCTTACTAGAGCATGCCAGGTCTGCTTAGCAACTTTATTTCCTCTCTGCCTGGGCACAGTTGGCAGGGAGAAACAGAGTATGGGCAGGACATGGGCATTTCCCAGTGGGGCCACTAACACCACTTGTTATCCCCAACCTTGGCTCCCTAGGGATCCCAGACAGCCTCCCTTGCTGTATAATGGGGCCATACCCAGGTTCCTCTGGAGTAGCCTTCCCTCCTCAGAAGAAGGGAAGGCCCTGGCTCAGAAGAAACTGGTCCTTTGAAGAGTCACAGTGCCCCTTCCTGTTCTTAGGAACCACGATGAATTCTTGAGTTAGGAGAGGCCACTCTGGGTGTGGGGATTGGAAAACTGCAAGATACCTGATTCTACCCTTCAGGAATTCAATAGAAACTAGAACCTTCTCTACAGGCATCTGACTCAGTCCTGCCAGGGTTTGACAAAAGGGATATGTGGAACATGATCTGTTTGACTCTAGTACATAATGTTTTTTTTTTTTTTGTCTTTTTGAGACAGGGTCTCACTATGCAGTTCAGGCTGTCCTTAAGCTCACTTTGTAGCTCAGGCTGGTCTTGAACTCACAACAATCCTCCTGCCTCAGCCTCCCGAGTGCTGGGATTACAGGCATGCGCCACCACGCCTGGCTCTAGTACATAATGTTTAATAATATCATTCTGGGATTCTTCTTTCCCATGAACTGGGTGCCCTAGACCCTTGCTCTGGGGCAGGGCCCACAGTGACATACCCAGTAGGGTGCCACATACAAGGTCCACATGGCCTGCCCATGGTTTGTGCCTTGAGAACAGGGTAGGGAGGTTCTCTGAGGACCCTGTAGCCCTACCTTAGAGTTCTTTAACTAGTTAATTTCTGTTTTGTCCAACTTTTCATTCATTGATTTAGCAGGGTATTTATCAGTGTCTATGTGATACTGGATATTATTCTTAAAGCAAAGTTTCTGTCAGTGTGAAGCTTTTTTTTTTTTAAAGGATAGGGAATAGGTCAGACGTGGTGGTACATGCCTATAATCCCAGCACTTAAGAGGCTGACATAGGAGGTTCTTGAATTGAGACCCACCTGGGTTACAAAGTAAGCTCAAGGGACTGGGGAGAGACAGCTCAACAGCATAAATGCCTGACTGGCAAGCGCAAGGTCCTGAGTTTGATGCCTGGTACCCCCCACCCCCACCCAAAGTGAACTTAAGTGACAGAAAATAAGTTTAAGTAATAAACAGTGCATTAGCGGGTGATATGAGTTGTACAGAAATAAGAATTAGAGTAGGAGTTGGTATTCCCCAAGCTACTAGGACTACAGATTTATTTATTTATTTATGATACAGGGTCTTTCCTTTTTTTGGAGGAATCGTGGATTAAACTCAGGCCCTTGTGCTTGCCAGGGAAGTGCTTATTCCACTGGGCTATCTCCCAGCCCCTCCTTTTTTTAGGGAGGAGTCTACAGGGTCTCACTGCTAGATCAGACTCATAGTAATCTGCCTGTTTACAGCTTCCCAAGAGCTGGGATTACAGGCATGTGCCACTATGCCCAGTCTCTCGAACTCCCAGCCCCTGCGCCTGCTTGCAGGCACTTTAATCTGTTGAGCTATTTGGCTGGCCCTGAGACAGGGTCTTGCCGTGTATTTCAGGCTGGCCTTGAACTCACTGTGTAGCCCATTGCCTCAAATCATAGGAATCTTCTTGCCTCAGCTCCCGAGTGTGCACCACCATGCCCAGCTGGGGCTACAGCTTTAAAAGGTGGTCAGACTGGGCTTCAGCAAGAAGGAGTAATTTGAGCAAAGACAGAAGTCAAGTTCTCAAACTAACATTTGAATGTTTCATGTGTTACCAGGGACACAATGTGGACAAGACTACTATGGCCCTTTTCTTCTGTACTTGGTGTCTTCCTTGCAGCATGTGAGGCCAGCTCTGCAGGTGTCAGGACAGGTTGGAGGCCCTCGGCTGGGGTCTGATCTGATGTGGCCTGGGCAGTCTGCCTACTCCAACCCCAGGCAACTCCCCAGAATGGTTCTGCTCCTTTCTCTTGGCCACATCCTACCATTCACTTCTTTGGAGAATCTGGTGCTGGACGCCAGGGAAGGACTGAGACACCCACAGCGGGACGCAGGAGAGTGTTTGCATTCCAGCTTCTTACCCTCCCCCTAGTCCTGGATGGGACAGCAGAGGAATATGCTTCGGAAGGAACCTGGCCTGAGCTGGGGAGGACTCTCAGTGCTGTGGGATGGATAGTGCTTGGGTGGAGTCTGACCCCATACAACTTACTGTTCACCAGCCCTGTGCCCTATGAGAGTACTTTAAAATAAACCAGAGGATTCTGAAGTCAGTCAGATTACAGTTGAAACATGAACTTGGACTCTCACTGTTCAGGGCTTGATACTACCCTGGATTAATTATAATTCAATAAAATGCTATATATAAAGTCCTTTTATTATTTAACCCCCATCAGTGCTGATAATCTCTAGTACCTCCCCTTCCCCCCAAACTCATACCTGCTCCACAGAGGTGCCCTTCAGCCAAGGTTAGCTTGCTGAGCTGCTGGCCAGGGCCCTGCCTGGTGACTGAGTTTCTAGGGCAACTTGGGTCCTGGTGAAGCAGCCTCAGGCACCGTGAGGCAACAGCTGGAGGGGTCAGAAGTTGTCCCATGGGCTTTGAGCCCCACCCTGCCACTCCTGTCACTACTTGGTGCAGGGGCATCTTTTCACATCCGCCAGAGGCTGAAGCCACATGAGTCTCACACAGGATGTCAGGGAAGGAAGGACAGTTTCTTTATCAGTGGCAGGGTGTGGGGAACCTGAGCAAAGGGGAGAGGGAGAAAAAAACCCACGTGGTGTGCTCCTGGAGAGCAAAGAGCCTGGGGTGGCCACTGGGTGAGGCTCTATTAGCCTCCTTGGCCATGGGCCAACCCAGGAGTCTGAGTCCTGCTCTGGATGTGGACCCTCCCTGGACATCAGTGGTACTGCCCCAGCTAGTAGCGACCTTCTTGGAGGCTGACCTATCCCACATGTCCAAGACTGATGGGCTCTGCTTGGCCATGCCTCGGCACTCAACAGTGCCAGCCTGGGAGGGGCATAGTCAGATCTGCCACCCAGCACATGAGGCCCCAAACAAGCCACCTGTATGCAGTTTCTGTCTTCCTCCCCTGGGGTCTGTGCTGAGCTGAGATGGAAGGGTGAGGAGGTCAGTGTGTGTCCCAGATAGGGAGTGAGACCCCAGCAAAGCAGGATGGGAAGTTTCTGGCCCATCCCTGAGTAGGGTGCTCTCCTGTTTTATTTCCAGATGGATGTCAGGATATGGGAAGACCTGTCCTCAATCCAGGAATTTTCTGCTGGTCAGTGCCAGTGCAGGGTGGTGGGAACAGGTAGAAGAGAGGCAAATTCTTGGGTCAGCTGCCCACAGGAAAGGCTCAGGCTAGTTCCACACACCAGGCACAGACGTGTGGAAGGGAGACAGGGATCAGTCACAGGTCAGCAAGCCTCACAATTGGTAGCTCTGAGCCCCGGGGGTCCCCCCAGGAAAAGTAGGGAGGTGGTCGGTCTGGTCACCGACACAGGGCATAACAGGCAGGCATGGAGACCAAGGCTGTGAAGTCTTTAGGAATTGGGGTGGAGAAGGTGTTCCTTCCTAGGAAGCCCTGTCTCAGGGTGGTCCTATAGCCAGTTGGAAGTGACTACCCAGACCCCTCCCTGATGTTAGTTAAGTTGGAGAGCTGTGGGCCTTTCAGCCTGTGGAACTTGTGGACTGGCTTCCTTTTCCGTGTTCCTCTCAGCAGCTGGTTTCACCCACCCAACTACCCAGCTTTTGCACTTAGGTGGTTAACATGCCTGGAGAGGATCCTGTAGGCTCCTCAGAGTTCAGGAGTAATTCCACCAGCGGGATGCAGCTAGGCTCACCACTAGGGCCTTATCCCTTCTTCTTATCTACCTTGTGTAGGAAGCAGATAAAACAAGAAGAAAAAAAGATCACCACTAATCCCTAGCCTTTCCAGGGTATTGTCTGAATATGTATTTTTTTTTTTCTCCCAGTAAGGTGGATGGGACCCAGGACCTTCACACTGAGCTGTGTCCCCAGCCCCTTCTTTGTACTATATTTTAAGACAGGGTTTCACTAAGTTTTTGAGGCTTACCATGAACTTAGAATCCCCCTGCCTCAGCCTCCAGGAGTATGAGGATATCAGGCATGCACCACCATTTTGGCAGATATTTTAATAGGGCTTACTGGGCTCTTGAGCAACTTATACGTAAGTTTCCTTCTCACTTGGTAACCTTCTGCCTTCTGTTGAGGAGCTGAGTGTACTTCATTTACCCTCCTCATTGAACTTGTGGCTTCTCATTTTCTCCCCCGTAGGTTACTGTTATCCCAGCACTCAGGAGGCTGAGGCAGGAGGATGAGTTCAGGCTCCAGGCCTGCCTGTGCTACTTAGTGAGTTCAAGCCTGAACCCCAGCCTGAACTCTATAGTGAGACCTTGTCCCAAAAATACAATAGTAATAATAATAATATTAGAGTGAAGGTTTTGGAGCTGGGTGAGTGTCCCTGTTCCTGGCAGCTTTAAGGAGTCATTTTAGTGCAAGGTATACAAGGTACAGTCAAGCACTGTGGCAGCAAAATGAGCAGTGGGCAGGAGGGGTTCAGACCAGGAAGGATTTTGGAAGGTACCATGATGTACTGAGGGCATGGGGGCACTTCAGACAGAGAAACTCAGAGATGCGGTGAGTCGGGCCTGGGGTCGGTGGGGCTGAGCAGATGAAGCAGCCTTCGAGGGGCCAAGGAGAGGGGCCGTGGTATTTCAGGAGGGGGCTACTAGGCCTTTGCCCAGGGCTGTCAGTGGTTCCTAGTGTGGTCAGACTGAAGCCCCTTCCATGCAGCTCTTGAGGCCCTGGCTCTATCCGGGTTGTCTGCTCAGAGCCCTCTGGCACTTGGCCCTGACTTGTCTTCATGCTTTGGGAACTTGCTTCAGCTTGAGGCCTCACACCTGTTCTGTCTGTCTGACCCACGCTGTCCCCGTCCCCAGCTCTCAGCATGGCCAACGCCTCGTTGTCTTTCATTCAGGTCACTAAGGCAGACACTCTCCTTTCCCTCCTCTGTTCTCTCATACAGCAGGTAACAGTGATTGCTGGCTATATGCACTTGGAATGTAGCACTGGAAAAAGGACAAAAATCACTGAATAAGAACAAGAAGACAGCTGGGTATGGGGCACAGTCCTATAATCCCAGCATTCTGGGAAGCTGAGGCAAGAGGATCACAAGCTCGAGTCCAACTGGGCAACTTGGTGACTTAGTGAAACCACTTTTTTTTTTTTTTTTTTCCCAGAAACAGGGATTGAATTCAGGTCTTTGCATTTGCCAGACAAGAGCTTATTCTACTGAGCTATCTCCCCAGCCCCATAAGTTTCTTTCTTTCTTTTGCGGTACTAGGGATTGAACTCAGGACTCTGTGCTTGCCAGGCAGGCACTTATTCTACTGAATTATCTCCCCAGGCCCTAGACCCAGTTTTAAATTAAAAAATAAAAAGAGCTGGGAATGTAGCTCAGTGCAGAGACTCTCAGTTCTATTTATTATTTTTTTTTATTTATTTATTTTTGTCTTTTTGAGACAGGGTCTCACTATGCAGTTCAGGCTGGCCTTAAGGCTCACTTTGTAGCTCAGGCTGGTCTGGAACTCACAACAATCTTCCTGTCTCAGCCTCCCTAGTGCTGGGATTACAAGCCAGCGCCACCACGTCCGGCTTAGAGACCCTCAGTTCTGTCCACCCTACTGCTGCCAAAATAAAAACAAAGTGACAGAAAGTGGCTTCTGTGGAAGGTCCCCTCGGGTAGTCATCAGGATTAGTAAATATATTCCTCATTGTGCTGGAGTGGGAGTGGGGCAGGGTCTGAGAAGAGCAAGGAGGAGAGGCAAGAATGCGCCAGAGCTCAGCAGCATCCTTATTTCCTCCTGCTAGGAAATCAGCCCAGCTCTGTCTGGTTTGTGTTCTGTTACCTCAGCCTCCTCATTCCAGAACAGGGCCCCCTCTGTGCCAAGCCTTCAGCATGGGGCCTTCCTTTTTCACCTTCTTCCCAGACAGCTGTCATCAAAGGGCACCAGGCCTAGGCAAGAGTACTGTGCTGCTGGCCCTGTGCAGGGATTGTTCCCTTCTGTATCCTGGCTCCTGCGAGTGGGCCAGGCAAGCAGGATCTGCTCTGTAAGGCCTCTCTGCAGACACCTTGCTATCTGGGGTGGGTGGAGCTGAGGAGCTGTTAGCTTGCCCCAAACCTGCCCCCTTCCACTGAGAAGGGGTGGTGCCTGCATTTTCCTGCGTTGCCTTGGACTGTTCTTTTCGTACTGGGGGCCACACTGAGGGGCACATGCTGGGCCCACCACACTTTTGGGCCAGGCCCCTGTGTAACATGTAGCATATCCCTGTACTGGTGACCAGCTCCTGGCTCCAAATTGGTTGGTTGGCTCTGAGCTGGTGGCCTAGGGAGTGTGTCCACATGTGTCCCCGCCTTTAATGGCAGGGGTATAATTAGGTATCTTGTCCTGTCATAGCTGTCCCTTCCTCCCAAAGCCAGAGGTCTGAGTTAGGCCTGGGGTCAGATCCATATCCTGCCACCTCCTACTCCTCTTCTAACTGGGGAGGTTCCACATACCTTCCTGGTGTCTTCCGACTGAGATGTTTGGTGTCACATTCACAAACTTGGTGCATGTGGTGCGCTTAAAAGTGGTCCGGAAGTAGACTAACTCCTTTCCCCAGCTTTCTCTGGCAGTGAGGTTTAAGGGGGATTTTCTGCTCTATATTGCTTGCATGTTCTCTAATGAGCACAGATGACTTGAGCAAAAATTTTAAAATATAATTATGGTAACACGCAGAGTGTTTGGTATGATGGCTGCTGTGTACCAGGCGTTCCGAGAGGCCATGAGGCCTTCAGGTGGGTGGCAGCCGCTGAGTGACCTTGCCCTCCTGGCTGAGTTGCATGTCCTCTCATCTGTCCCACGGCTTTCTCCCATCCTCCACCTTTGGACCTATGGGATCCTTGGCACAGGTGGTTCTGGGTCCTCTTGCTCCTCCCACAGTCTGTGGGTCCCTCTCCCCAAGAGAATCACTCAGGTTCCTCTGGCTTCAGACCCAGAGACCTCACCAGCACCAGGGAGCCCAGTGAATGCTGCTTTGCTGTGCTTCCCTCCCCCACAGTGTTCTAGCAGACTCAGCTGTTTGTCCAGAAGCCCAGATCCCTGCAGGGTCACCAGGACTCTGTTTTCACTTCCAGGCCCAGGAGCCCCCAGGGCTTTCGTGCTTGCTCTCTGACCCTTGGGCCCTCTGATCAAGCAGAACTTTCCCAGCTACCTGCCACTCCCCTCTGCAGTGCTCTGATCTGGCTCTCCCAAAATGTGAAGGGGCAATTTGCCCACCCACAGGCAATGGCCTTCTGGTTGACCCCAGGGGGTGATCATGCTCAGAGGGTTGGAAGTGGCCGACCCTGCCAGTCCCTTCATTTACAAGGATGTGGGCCTCTGCCTGTATTACAGCATGAGTGCAGAGTGAGATGACCCCTCTCTCTGACTAAGCCCTAATGACTCTGCCAGAAGGCCCCCCAACTTTGTCACACACATTGCATGCACGGGTGGTTGCCCTGACTTCAAGGAAGCCCTAGTCTTAGTTCCTCAGGGTCATTTCATGTGCAAACTCCTGGCCTAGGGATTTTTGTTTTTCAATCTTGGGGGTTAAACCCAGGCAGGGCCTTGTGCACTTCCAGCAGGTGCTTTTATCACCAAGCTATTCTCCCAGCGCTGTGAGTAATGTTTCCTACATCCCAAAGATCTGCAATGCAGGGCCTCCTTTCCCCTACTCCCCAGTTCAGGCCAGGTACCCCCTTTCCATTCCCCAATCCAGCACTTAGCATACTGTGCTGACCTGTCTCTACCTGTCCTACCCCACCTCCTCCCTGGTGAGAACTTGATCTCCTTGCCTTCCATTTGCAGCTGTGTGGACTGAATGGAGCCATGTCTGGGGTGGGCCTTGTGCTTCCCAAGGACAGGCAGTGGTGTCCTGTGGTCCGTGGGAGGCCCTGCTACTAGAAGCCGGAAGCGAAGTACAGATGATCCTTCCCTCCTCCCCCAAGGATAATCCAGAAATAGTTTCCCTTAGGAATGGGAATGCATTTTATGTGGGTGGATGGGTTGGGGGCCTTGAGCTGCTTTCTTTATTGGGGGCAGATTTCTTTGGATTATACTACACTTGGGCCCCTGGAAGAGGGGCTTTAGACCCAAGAGGTTCTGGAAGCAGGGTGCAAGCTAGAATTGGGGTAGGGATCAGGAAGAAAGCTGGGGCTGGGCCTGCTGCAGAGAGCCCAGTGGCCTTGTGGGATGGGCCCTGGCTCTGAACACCCAAGGATGGGCCAGTGCTCCTGGCATGTGCTTTGTGCTTCCCTGACTGAAGTTCCCCTGGCTGGGGCTGGTAGCAGAGACCTGAGTGAGAATCTCCCTGAAGTGAGAAGAGGCTGCTGACCCTACATGGTCCCGCTGTGCCCTGACCCCTCCCTAGCCACATGTAGGCTTTGATGGGGCGTCCCATCAAAGGACAGCTTTTGCATTTCCACCTTCCCACTGCTCGTGAAGGGAGGCTTGTAAAGTTTCTCTTTCTGGTTAGCTAGACTTTTATGGTTTTTTAAGAAAACAGGTTAACAATTAAGCTAATTAACCATGGGGCCTACTGGCCCTCCTTGTTCCTATAAAGCCAGGCTAAGTGGCTTCCTTCCCTAGCTTCTTCTGCTCCCTTATGAAGCTAAGGGTGGCATTAGAACATTAACCAGCCAGGGAGAAGCCTGGCCAGGGACAGGCCTGGGATTCCAGCTTCTTAGGTCTCCAGCTTCTTGGGGACCGTACTGTGTTTGGTACACAGGAAGCCACTGGTGGCTCTGGGCTTGGGAAGAGGCCCACAGGCTGCTGCAGGCCAGGCTTTGGGACCTACCCAGTTGTCAGGGAGGCCTCAAAAGCTCCTCCTTTCTACAGGTCTCCAGTGGGCAGCTGCAGACAAAGCAAGATGAGGCGGTTCCTGAGACCAGGGCATGACCCTGCAAGGGAGAGACTCAAGCGGGACCTATTCCAATTTAACAAGGTAAGTGAGGGAAGAAAGAGAGGCATATCCCAGGTTCAGTCTTCGTCCCCTGGGGCTGGAGAGCCAGCTTTCCTTTACTTGGGTTAAGGTTTGACCTCTATAAGTCACTCTATGAAGTCTCAGTCTTTCCCCATATAAAATGGGATAGAACAGTGTACTCTATCTGCCTCAAGACAAGGCTGTCCTGGAGGTTTAGGGACAGAAAAGATAGAAGAATGTTGAGTCCTGCATGCAGGTATAATAAGGTTCCAATAACTCCAGGGCCCAAGGTGATCAGGAGGCTTTAGACAAGGCTGTTCCCTCTCTCCTCAGGACACCTCCCCAAAGAAAGCACAGCTTTCTCAGCAGGCTGGATGGAGAGGAGAGGCACTCTGGAGGAGTCAGAGCTGGCAGTTGGCTCCTAAGGCCCTGGGAGAAGTTCTGCAGGGCCTGCTGGAATTAGCCAGAGCCTCACAAGGCCAGTGCAGGCCTGTAAACAGGGCCACTGCGTGGCTTATTAGCTCCTGGCCACTGCCACTTAGCAATCTGGAGCTGCTTGGGGATAATTAGCCTCTCCTCTCTACTTTGATCTGAAGTGGGCTTCAGGAAGGGGAACATCATGATCTTTCCCCTGTGGGGGAACCTAATCTTCCAGCATAAGTTCACAGGTAGCAGTCTGACTCTTTTGTTCTTTTGTTCCTTTGTTTGTTTGTTTGTTTTGATACAGGGTCTCCTTTGTAGTTCAGACAGGGCTCCGGCTCACTGTGTAGCCCAGGCTAGCTTCAAACTTACAATGATCCTACTCCCTACCCTCCTCAGTTCTGGGATTACAGGTGTGCAATGCTATGTTCATTTTTTTCTTTAATGGTGCCGGGGATTGAACCGAGGCCCTCATGCATACTGAACTATAGCCCCAGTTGGGAAATCTCACTTTCGTTGGGAACGTAGCTTTGAGCTACTCTTATCTTCAGAGGCACCATGAATGTTAGGCTGGACCATGGGAAAAAAGTACCTCTCTGGCATATGCCTAAATGCCAGCACTCTGAAGGGCTGGGCAGAAGGATTGTTGAGAGTTCACGACCAGCCTGGGCTATGAAGTGATCTCAAGGCCAGCCTGAACTGCATAGAAAGACCCTAAAGACAAATAATAATTATAATAATAATAATTATAATATAATAATAATATAATCTATAGAAGGATATATTTTTAAAAAAGCACCTGTCTTATAGGTCCGGTCTCAAACAAACAAAACAAAAATCACCTCAAAAACAAATAGCACTTCTCTTTATTGAATTGTCTTTTTTTTCTTTTTGAGAAATGCAAACATTGGTTTGCCCAAATTCCTATCCAGCCTTGCCATGCACAAGCTGGGCCATGTGTCCATCATTACACCACGAGCTTTCTATGCCGTCAGCTAACTTCAGGGCTGGGCCTAATGGCCCATGGGTGTTGACTGCTGGGGATTTGGGGGGCGGGGCGGCAGGCGTGAGGAGGTCCCTCTCAGCTCTTGCTTAGAGAGGCAGGTCAGGGAGTCTAACATATCCTACCATTGTCCTTTGGTGGTCTTGCCCTGTGGGAAAGGGTGTCACGTGCAGCTTTTCCGTCAGGCATCTGCTTCTGAGATCTTACATGGCTTGTTTTAGGGCCATAAGGAATGGTGTACAGATGGTGGAAGGAAGGGGATTTCAGGATACCTGAAGCCTGCCAATTTGGCTCTGCAGGAAAAATACCATGGGTATTGGGGGCACCTGGGTAACCCCTAAGTGCCTCCAACCCCTTTGGTGAAGCATGGATCGCTCTCTCACTGTCAGCAAAGGTGGCCAATTCCAGCAGAAACCGGACAGACAGGCTCAGCAAAGGAACGGACACCCCCATCCCTACTACGGTTCCTTAGGTGTAGTGAGTAGGGCTGGGGTGGGGCTGGAGTGAAGGAATCTGGTGGTCCCCTAACTTGCCAACCCCACCACAGACCTGGCAAGGGAGTTGGGGGCTTCTTGATTTCTTTTTCTGCCTTTCTCCTTTCATTTGGAAGCAAGAGACTGCATTGAGCACCTACAGATTACTCAGCCTGTAGGTAAGTAATCTTACCTACACACACAGGTCTCAGAGACCTGTGGGAAAACTCAGATGGGAAGGCTTTGGCTTGTAGGATTTAGGGAGTGGGAGCTAAGGACTGTTAGAGAGTAGAGAGAAGGGGGTAGGGTGGGGGGAGCAGGAAGCAACAGATGGGCTCAAAGTCTATTCAGCTCTGGGAGTAAAGTAAAGCCAGAACGGTGGGGTTGAAGGCTGAGGACTGATCGGGAGGGTTTGGTAGCCTAGTTGTTTCAGCCTTTGGTGGCCCCTGGGTCTGCAGGGCAGAAGGAGACTGCAGCCTGGACCTGACTTGACACCTGAGCCTGGGTAGATTTCAAGCAGGGAAGAACAGTTGCCATGACAGTTTTGAAAAGCTGCCTCCAGGGATTTTCTTCCTCACTGAGTGGAGCAGGTAAACTTAGAAGACACTGAAGTGTCTGGAGATGGAACTCAATAGGTGGCAAGGGGCAAGACTTCTCAGCCCCTGACCTGGAGACTGCTGGGGCTGGTTGTGACGTGGAGTCTATAACTAGCACCATTGAGTTTTCAACAGCAACCCTGATTCCTGCTTTCTAGATGCTATTCTTATCACTAGTCATGTCCCCCAATCATGTGACAACCCAGAATGTCTCCAGACTTTGCCAGATATCTCCCAAGAGGGATAAAATTGATCCCAGCCCAAAATTGCTGGAATAGGGAACCATTAGGGCATAAGATTAAGGAGAGCCTGTGCCAGCAGGTAGAGTGAGGAGGCAGGGGCCAGGAAGCGGGGGGCGCTCTAGGATGACCATGAAATCTGTGTCCTGGGTGGGCAGTGGTACCCAGCACAGGAAAGAGGAGCCCAGGAATAAACTTCAGGGAACATGATATGTTTTGATCGTTTTGATTTGGACAGAATAGAAACAACAATGATCTCTATTCATGGAAGGGCAGTTTGCCCAGTGCCCAACCCTGTCACCCAGCTGGTACACTTGTTGTGTGACCCTGGGAAGGTCCCTTGTCTTGAATGGTGGTGATGTTAGAATCTAGTCCATAGGATTGACATGAGGACCAGGTGGATTTGTACATAAATACAGGGTGACAGGGTGATATGCGATCATGGCTAGTTTCTCTCTCTCTCTCTCTCTCTCTCTCTCTCTCTCTCTCTCTCTCTCTCTCTCTCTCTCTCTCTTTCTTGCAGTACTGAGATTGAACTCAGGATCTTGCACTTGCCAGGCAAACACTTATTCTACTGAGCTATCTCCCCAACTCCTCTTTCTTTTTTAGACCGGGTTTTGCTATACACTGCGGACTGCTCTTGAACTCACTTTGTAGCCCAAGGCTAGTCTCAGACTTTCAATGATCCTCCGTCTCAGCCTCCCGAGTGCTGGGATTAGCAGTGCACACCACTATGCCTGACTTGTGGCTGCAGTTTTGAATGGCCCAGTTCTATAGGTGTTCTGGCTTAAGACTGAATCTAGGGGGCCTGGGAATCCTCAAGTGAGGGAGGGTCCAGCAGACAGTGTGTGTGCTGAGCTGGCCCCTGAGCAGCAGATGAGTCACTAGTGTAGATCAGATGCAGGTAGTTGTCAGACCCCTTGAGTGTCTATGCCTGAGGACTCCAGCCACCTCTTCCAAGATTGCTGTCCCAAGGGCCAGTCTACAAGGCCTTGTTCTTAGGAGTGAGACAGCAGAACAGTGCTACCAGCACAGGCTCAATGACAGTGGCTTACAGATACCACTTTGTAAACCAATTCTGAGCCTCTCTCTAGAGCTAGCACCTTCTAGCCAAACCCATTTATACCCATTGCCAGCAAACTGCTGCAGAGTGAGCAGGAACATTGCCCAATGGGCCTGGGGAGCTGCCTATACCTGAGTAGAATTTTCTATGCTCTCTACCAGGGGCTGGCTGCCACATGGATAGCGCTAGTTCAGCAGGAGCCATCTGTGTGCCAGGCATCAGGAGACTGGGTGGGAAAATGGTTAGAGACCAGGACTTAGTACCAGATAACCTGGGTCTAGATATGGGCTCTGCTACCTTCATAGTGTGTGGCTGTGGAAACCTCACATAGCTTCTCTGTGCTTCCATTTCATCTGTACAACGGGAGCCATGACAATTCCTATATCCTGGCCACTGTGTGGCACAAATTTCTTTCCTTCAAATAGTGTCCAAAACAGTTGCTTCATCGTCCAGGTGACATAAAGTGGGTGTTGTCCCCACTCCACAGGTGAGGAAACAGATCTCCAGGGCTTGTGCAGGCTAAGCGCATGCCTGAGGACAATGGCTGGGGATAAGGACCATCCCATCCTTTGTTGACTGGCTGTGTGACTTTAGGGTGTCAACTTCACCTCTAAACTTCAGTTTCTTCACCTGTGTGAACCAGTGGGAAGATAGGTAAGTCAGCCAGGGCCTGTTCTTCCCTGGTGCATCTGAACAGCCACACCCATGAGGAGGCCCTGGTGTCTGTCCCCAGAGGCTGCAGAGGCACCTGCCCAGCTTTTGTTGGTCTGACCTAGCCTTCTCACCTTCATTCAGGCCCTGGATGGACAAACAACCTGTTCCTGGCCAGCTGCCTCTTCCCAGGACCAGGTGGTTTGTGTTGGCTTTTGCAAGGCTGGGTCCCTGGTGTCAGGTGACAGTCACACAGGGAGGGCCAGGTTGCTGCCACCACCAGGAATCTGAGGTGACCACACCCAGTATCGGGCAGAGCCACCCAGCCAGCCAGGTGGGTGTGACCCCTGTGGCCCTGGGCTGCCTCCTGGGGCTCTGGTCTCTGTCATTCTTTCTTCCCCCGACAAGTACCAGGGGCTTCTCAGTCCTTTTTGCTGAACAGGGTCTTCCCAGGCACAGGGTGGGATGAAGGCCCCCCACTGACTAATAGGGCTTGCTTGCTCCCTTTCCTTCCGGGGATCTGAACCCCAGTCTTGGAGGTAGGGTGAAACAGATCGCCTTTCTCTCCCATACCGGCTAGCAGCTAGCATTGCAGTTTGGCGACCCTGCAAATCTGTGTTCCCCTCACCCTCCTCAAAAGCGACCATTGTTCTCTTCCCTTGGCAAAGGTCACCTGAGCCAGGTAGCAGGATGGGGGAAGGGCCAGGGAGGCTGGCTGCCTGTTCTCACAGGCTCTTCCTTTGATTCTGAAATGGAGTGAGCTAGGGTCTCCGTCCCAGGGGTGGTCTGGGAATCCCATGACATTGAGGAACTGTGCAGTTGGCCCATACTGAGCCCTGGCACCTTTGGTTTCTGGCCTTGGGACTGCTTCAGGGTTATACAGCAGGGCAGCCCTGGAGCCAAGCCCCACCTTACCCCATGCCATCTGGGTGCCTCCTTTGAGGGTGGCCACCTGTACTCCCCTGCTGGGAACTAACCTGTTCCTAAGCCCTATGAGACAAGGTCACCACCCCATGGTTCTTTCTTTTTTTTCTTTTAGACAAGATTTTGTTTCAGGCTGGACTTGAATTTAAAATGTAGCCCAGGCTGACCTTGAACTCACGGTGATCCTCCTGCCTCAGCCTCCCAAATGCTGGATTAAGAGGCCAGGGAGATAGCTCAGTAGAATAAGTGCTTCCCTGGCAAGCATAAGGGCCTGAGTTCAGTCCCTGGTTGTACAAAAAACCCCAAAAAAACCCAAATGCTGGATTACATACATGCACCACCACGCCCAGCTACCTCATAAGGATTGTTCTTTAGGGAGGTGTTGAGACTTAAAAGAGTTAAGCATTAGGGGAGAAACAGTGAGGATGTGAGCAGGACACAGAGGTTTTCTTTCTGTCAGAGGCCCATCCTTCAATCATCTATACTTCCTGCAGGGTCTTAGGGCCACTATGCCCCAAGGCAGAGGGGCTGGTAGAGTCTGTGTTCCTTTCCCTGAGACGCCCGACCTACTTGATTTCCAGCTCCAATGGGCCACTTCTTTCCAACTTCAAATCCCTCTTTCCCCAGTCCCAGCAAGATTCTCTGGGTCTCTTAGATCTCCCTCCCAGCTGGCTCACACTCAGGGCCAGCTCTCCTGCTTACCTAGTGACCTCCTTGGGGAATCTGTAGGTCTTATTTGCATGCCTGGCCTGGGGAATCCCCAGGGAGCCACACTATTTACATTTGAACCCACTCACTCATGCCGTGGCCAAGGAGTTACTACGGAGTTCACTGCTCTTATTTTATTTCCTCTCATAGGGCCTTAGTCCCTCTGGCAGAAAGAAAACTTTGGCCAGGTATGGTGGTGTGTGCCTATAATCCCCGCCCTCAGGAGGCTAAGGCAGGAGGATTGCTGCGAGTTCAAGGCCAGCCTGGGCTACCAAATGAGTTCACAGCCAGCCTAAACTGCATAGTAGACTCCTGTCTCAAAAAGACAAAGCAAACAAACACCCCAAAGATGAGAAACATGGTGGGCAGGCTGAGGTTCATGAGTTGTCAGGAGACCCTCCTGAGGCTCTTGGTGTAGCCCTGCTCAGGACAGACACAGGTATCAGCTCAGCATGCAAAGGCGCTTGAAGTACTTGCTAAGTACAGAGATCCTCTGGAGGCAGGAAGGTACTAGAATGGTACTGGGTCTGACTCAGTGCCTGTTCTGGACCATAACAGATAGGTGGGGTGGGGGTAGGGCACAATGGCCCCAAGATCCTCAGGAAGTGAAGAATCCATGTAGGTGATCGAAGGATGGGCCCAAACTCTTTGTTTTCTGGGTTAAAGAGGCTGACCTGCAGCAGGGGGCCTTAGATAAGACATTAGAACTGTGAGCGTTTATACCATAATGTGTGGCTAAGAGTGCAACAGAAAGCTGCAGATCTGTTTTTGGCTTCACTTTCCTGCCTTATGACCTCAGATGCTGGTCTAATAAGAATGTAACATATTGTTTTTGTTGTTCTATTTTCTTTACTTTTTTTTGGAACCGGGGATTGAACTCAGGCCCTTGAGCGCCAGTCAAGCACTTATTCTAAAGGCCAGGTGTGGTGGCACATGCCTGTAATCCCAGCACTGGGGAGGCTGAGGCAGGAGAATTGTTGTGAGTTCGAGACCAGCCTGAGCTACAAAATGAGCTTAAGGCCAGCCTGAACTGCATAGTGAGACCCTGTCTCAAAAAAACAAACAAACAAAAAAAGCACTTACTCTACTGAGCCTTCTCCCTGGTCCCTATGGTTCTATTTTCTGAGACAAGGACTCACTATGCAGTTCAGGTTAGCTCTGAACTCACTTGTGTAGTCCTGGCTGGCTTCAAACTCATGGTGATCCTCTTGCCTCAGCCTCCCAAGTGCCGGGGGGTGGGGGGGGATTACAAGTGTGCACCACCACACCCACTTGGCCTTTTTTGTCTTTTGACACAGGGTCAGGCCATGTAGTTCAGGTTGGTCTCTTTTTTACATAGCTAGACTGGAACCTTCTCACTATGTAGCCCAGGCTGGCCCTGAATTTGAAGTGATCCTCGTATTCTGGCCTTCCTAGTGCTAGAATTACAAGCCTGTACCATCATACCTGGGCTAAGCCATGTATATTATGTATATTTTAGAAGCTGCATTATAAAATCTCTTAAGCAATATAAATTAATTTTAATAATTATTTTTGTTTTATATTTTAGGGAAGGGTTTACAGAATGTTCAGGGCCTCACTACTACATCTGACTCCAGTAATTCTCCTGTTTAAAAAGCTGGGATTACAGGCCAGCCACCACACCCATCTCAATTGCCATCTCAGTATGCCCCTGGGGATGGAACTGGCATGCCAGGCCCAGGGATCAAACCCCTGACCCCTGCACCTGCTTTGCAGGTGCTTTAATCCACTGAGCTATTTGGCCAGCCATAATAAATTGTCTTTATTTCACTATATACTTTTTTTTTTTTAGCCCAGGATTGATTGATCTCAGGCACTTGTGCTTGCCAGGCAAGCACTTATTCTACTGAGCCATCTCCCCAGGCCCCTAATTCACTATATACTTCTGTGTGTTTATGTGTGTGTGTTACTAGGGACTGAACCCAGGGACTCAGGTACATGCTAGGCAAACTCACTAATCTATATTGCCAGTTCATTTTTAAATTTTAGTTTCAGCCTCCTAAGTAGTGGGGACTATAGGTTGCTCCTGCAGCTCAGTTCAAGATATTATTGTATCAAATACAAAATACTAACATTTTTTTATTTTTAAAAGGATCATATTTATTTGGTACAGGGTCTCACTGGCCCTATGTACATCACTACACAGCTTGGTCCTGTCTCAGCCTCCCCAGCACTGGGATTACAGGCATACACCACCATGCCCGGTTTTGTTGGCTGGCTCAGCACAGGGCTGGCATGGCATGCGGTACCAGGGATAGAACCTGGGTTCTTGCATTTGACAGGCAGGTGCTTAGACCACCCAGCTATCCCCACAACCTCTAAGATATTCTTTACTATTTTTTTTTTTAATGCAAAGTCTTTGATATGTGTGTATTTTTTACACTACTGGTACATCTCAATTCTGACACTCTTGTATTTAGAGTTCAAAAGAGTTACAGTTGTAAAAGGGGATCTGAAGTTAGTCTGCTGGGTCCAGTCCCTGTTCTTTTTCAGTCAAATGCTCTGCCACCACTGAGCTATACCCCCAAGTTCCTGTTCTTTTGGACCTCACGTTGTTCCAGACATACTTGGAAGTTGTCCAGTAACTGGATGTACTGTCCCTTCTTAAATGTAAATTAATTGAAATGAAGACAAAGGTGAAAACCAGCTCTTTGGTGGGACCAGCCAACTGCAGATGCTTTGTCTTGGCGCTGCTGTTTGGAACAGCACAAGGTGTGGGGCCTGCACTGGGCTTCTGTTCCCAAGAGTCCTCCAGATTCCCAGTTCTAGAGGCTTTTGCCCTGAACTGTTGTTTCAGGTGGTGCTGGGAAAATGCTACTTGTCTGGGGAACCTCAGGGCCCCAGGGAGCTCATCTACTGTAGCTGATCCATTCCTTGCCCTCCTTTTCCTGGGAAATGTTTACATTCCAGACACTCAGCTATCTACCCAGGGCTTGTCCAGGCTCTGCATTTTTTACATAGCTAGACTGGAACCTGGGCAGCCTTGGGGGCTTTTGCCTAACGGGTTCCTCCTTGACCGTCCCACCCAGGTAGCCAGCCAGTTGCAGGGCAGATTGTATTCCTCACCCCACCGCTCCGTGGGGCAGTAGTTGGAGCTTTCCTCCCGGGCCCAACCCTGCATTGGCCTCCTGTGAACCACTGGAATGGCCTGGCGGGAGACTGGCAGCTCTGGGCTTTGTTAAGCTATGGTGGCTGCTATCACCAGGGTCTTATCTCTCTCTGCTGCTTGGAGGCCTGACAAGATGGCTAAATACAGCTCAAACGAGAGCTCTGGGCCTAAAGAGGCTGCCTCATTGCAGTAAGGCCATCTCCATGTTTGAAAAAAGGAAAAGAAAAAAGTCTGTAAAACAATTGTTTGTGGTCGCTGTACTCTGCTCTAACCTAGTTTGTCAGTATCACTATCCCCTGGGGTGGGTGTGGGGTAGCTGATTAAGAAGCAGAACCTCACCATGTGTGGGGGTGGGGGTGCTTGCCTGTAATCCATGCAGTCTGGGGGCTGAGGCAGGATGCCCAATTATAGAACAGTTTGAGCAGTTCAGCAGTTTTATGAGACCCTGTCTCGTGTGTGTGTGTGTGTGTGTGTGTGTGTGTGTGTGTGTGTGTGTGTGTGTGTGTGCGTGAGTGATACTGGGGATCAAACTCAGGACCTTGTACTTGCCAGGCAGGCACTTAAGCTGCTGAGCTATCTCCCTAACCTCCCATATCTAAATTAAAAAAAAAAATTAATGATTAGAAATGTATAGTTCAGCCCAAAGTCTTTAGAGTCTAGTTCTACCAGAAGAAAGAGGCAAAACCTTCCCAAAGGTGGTTTGCCCATCTGAATCAGTGGTGTTTGTATTCATACCTTTTGACCTTTCATACCTTTTGACCTTTTGACATATGCCTCAGAAAATACCCAGTGATGCAGGCAAGACTAGGCATCCAAGAAAGATTATCAGTGTGGTTGGCAATTACAAAGCCTATAGAATTAATTACAAAGGCTAAATGTTCTGTGGCAGAGGCCTAGTGAGTGAGGCAGTGCCACCACTGACTGTTTAAAAACCCTTTGAAAAGGCCAGCCAAATAGCTCAGTGGATTAAAGTGCGTGCAAGCAGGCGCAGGGGCTGGAGTTCAATCCTCAGGCCTGTCGTGCTGGCTGGCCCTGGGGTACACTGGCAATTGACACTGGGCATGGTGATGCGCACCTGTAATCCCAGCTCTTGGGAGGCTATAAACAGAAGGATCACGGCGAGTCTGATCTAGTAGTGAGACCCTTCCATAAAATACAAAAAAACAAAAATCATTTGAAAGAACTTTTAGGGTCAGTCAGATAGCTCAGTGGATTAAATAAAGCACCTACTTAGGCAGATGCAGGGACTAGGAGATTCGATCCTTGGCATGCTATGCCAGCCCCACCCCCAGGGCATGCTGAGATGGGGACTGAGACTGATAGGGGTGATGTACCTCTATAATCAGCCCCAGTTGTTGGGGGGCTGAAAACAAGAGGATCACCGTGATTCTGATCTGTGTAGTAAGACCATGTAGGCCCTGTACTAAATACATTAGAAAAAAAGAAAAAACTTTCAACAACTGGGTAGCTTTGAGTAGGAAACAGGTTATAAACCTATAGGTGCAGGGCCTGGGGAGATAGCTCAGTAGAATAAGCACTTGCTTGGCAAGTGTAGGGTCCGAGTTCAATCCCTGGTACTGCAAAAAAAAAAAAAAAAAAAAAAAAAAAAAAAAAAAAAAAAAAAAAAAAAAAAAAAAAAAAAAAAAAAAAAAAAAAAAAAAAAAAAAAAAAAAAAAAAA
>PVKA01009584.1:0-26120 GCA_004027165.1 Ctenomys sociabilis | reverse complement strand
ACACAGGCTGAGGTGGCTCAGGTTGAGTGTTTATCTAATATGCACAAGGCCCTTTTTGATCCCAAGCACGGGGTGGGGAGAGAGGGAGGGAAGAAGGGGTAGGGAGGAAAGGAAAACAATAATATACCACTAATTAAAACTTAAATGAGTCAAGTATGGCTGTAATCCCAGCTACTCAGGAGGCTGAGGCAGGCGGATTGTAAATTTCAGCCCCAGTTTAGGCAATTTAGCAATTTAACAAGTTCAAAAATGGGTGGGGGGCTGCTGGGGTTTTGGCTCAGTGGTAGAGCATTTTCTTAGCATGTTTTATTCCTAGTACTATCGATTTTTTAAAAATTTACACACACACATAAATACATACATTCACAAGCACAGAAAGGACCCAAAGGATATACACTGCAACAAGTTAGCAATGGCTACTTCCGGTTGGGTTTTCTACACATTCCAAGTTTTGTACATTGTGTGTTACTTCTGTAACAAGAACTGAAATGATGCATGTGCCTGCAGCAGTGCTCCAGAAGTTTCCTCTGGAAAGATGATTGAGGACTCAGTGACAAGGGCCTTCGGGACAGAGCAGACTGGAGATGGGGACCTTGAACAGTCCCCAGCTGGTTTTGGGGGCCATCCCGGATGCTCTTAGGACCTACGGGTGGCCCTGAGGGACCAGTGCCTCCTGTGGTGGCCCAATACTCCCTGTGTTCCACAGCTGCCTGGGCGAGTTCCTGGAGAATGAGCCTCTAGGGATGGCTATGGGCTCAGAAAAGGGCTGCAGGGGTAGAGAAACGGTGGGCCTGAGTTTAGCTCTAACAGGTGCCTTTCTGAGGATTGGCTCTGCTGTCTGGTTCTGGTCTGCCCAGCACTGGGCTCAGACCCGGGGAAGCAGAGGGAACACAGGTCCTCAAGCCACATTTGATCCTGGCTCTCATTGCAGACAGTGGAACATGGCTTCCCTCATCAGCCCAGTGCCCTGGGCTACAGCCCGTCCCTGCGTATCCTGGCCATCGGCACCCGCTCTGGAGCTGTCAAGCTGTATCCTTTCCACCTTGTCTGTCCCTAGGCCTAGGCTGTTGAGAGCAGGGTTTACCTGACTTCCTGTGGTGCTATCAGTTTCTTTGGGCTGGGAATGGTATCGCTGAGGGGCTGTTCATCCACTCTTTCAGCAGAGGAGAGGGTAGGCTGGCTTGACCCTGAGGGTAGGGGCATCTGTCTGTCATAGCTGGGAGTTTCCGGATCCAGCTGTAGCAGGCAGAGCAGGGAATTTCTTGTGGCCAGATACTTCTTCTGAGGGAAAGTGACCTGGCCCTTGGACCTTTTCCTTGTCCCCTGCCAGGTGTGGGGGCCCATGCACCTGTTGTTTTATTTTGTTTTGCTGTAGTGAACATTTTACCCAGGACATTCCTACTGACCTATATTCTCAGCCTTTTTAACATTTTTTAAATGTTTTGGGCCAGTCAGATAGTTCATCGGATTAAAGTGTCTGCTTAGGCAGCCACAGGGACTGGGGTTCAACCCCTGGTGCTGTGTCGGCCCCACCCCTGGGACACACTGAGAGTGATTGAGACTGGGTGTTATGGCAGCCACCTGTAATCCCAGCACTTGGGAGGCTGAAAGCAGGAGGATCACTATGAGTCCGATCTGTGTAATGAGACCCTACAGACCTTGCACTAAATACATTTTAAAAATTAATTTTCTGGGCTTTTTTGTATTTTTAGGAAAGGGTCTATAGGGTGTTTAGGGTCTCACAACTAGATCAGACTCCTCCTGTTTACAGCCTCCCAAGAGCTGGGATTGCAGGTACAGGCCACCACACACGGTCTCAATTACAGTCTCAGGGGTGGGGTTGGCATGGCAGGCCTGGGGATTGAACCCCCAGCCCCTGGGCCTGCTTGTAGGCGTTTTAATCCACTGAGCTATTTGGCCAGCCCTTGTATTTTTTATTTTTGAGACAGGGTCTTACTGTGTAGTTCAGGTTGGCCTTGTACTCACTATGGAGACCAGGCTGGCCTCGAACTCGCACTCAACCTCCTGCCTCAGCTTCCTCGGCACTGGGATTACAGGTGTGCACTACCATACTCAGTTGGGTCTTTTACAGGAACCTGAGATTTGGAGCCAGGTCTGTCTGACCTGTACCCTCAGGTGAGCTACTGTGAGTCTCCATAGAGTTGGGAGCTAGGAGCCATGTTGGATGCCTCAGCACCACCTCCTGCAACAAAGCCCAGATTCTGCCCTGCTGCTCTGTCATCAGAGCTGGGGGAGCAGCATAGGAGCCCAGGTTGTTGGCTTCCTGTATACCCAGCAGGGCAGAGGCCCAGGTCCTGTTGCCGAATCTACCTCCCTGCAGCTGGTTAATCATTGCCAGTTCTCAACCATATCCTGGTTACCAGTTCCTCATGCCAAGCCTTGAAGGTCATGTGAGGGGGGAGGGCTCACCTCAGTAGCCTGCAGCTTCTCATAGCTGCCCCCTGTGCTAGCTGATGGGCTACTGCAGTTCAGATGAGGTGGGGGGCAGGGGGGCAACCTGAGAATTACTGATGGGCTTTGCTGCCTGGGGAGCTGCCTCCCACGTGCTGGGCTCAGGTCTCTGGCTGAGCACACCCACCCAGCCAAGGCTACCACTATCTCCTCCATACCCCACCCCCCCAGCGCTGGTGTCCTGTGTCTCAGGAAGGCTGAGTCCTCCTGTGCACTTGCACTTCCAGCCAGCTGGGCCGCCAGGCCTGCTGCTCAGGTAGTGAGGGCAGGTGTCCAGCTCCAGATGTTTTCCTGAGCCACCTCCTAGCTACGGTGCCCCCGGGGTGGAGTTCATGGGACTCCATCGGGAGAACAATGCTGTGCTCCAGATCCACTTCCTGCCTGGACAGGTAAGGGACTGGCTTGGGGAGAGAGGCCCAAAGGGCGGTGTGGTGAGGGAGGTGTGGTCCTGGCACCAGCTAGTGGCCCACAGCCCACCAGAGTAGTGGGGGACTTTGAGTCCTGGGGCTCTTTGATACAACTGTCCCAGGTTGGGCCACCCCAGTGTATAAAGGCCTGCTTTGTCAACAAGTTACCACGTTCCTGTCCGCTGTCCCCATTTCCTCCCTAGTGCAAGCTGGTCACCCTGCTGGATGACAACAGTCTGCACTTGTGGAGCCTAACGGTCAAGGGTGGAGTGTCAGAGCTGCAGGAGGATGAGAGCTTCACCCTGCGTGGTCCCCCAGGGTAAGAGGAAGTCCCATTTTCTGTTGGGCACTCAGCTCTGCAGTGGGCTCCTCCCCGGAGGCTCCCTTGAGTCTTTGGCAGTGCTCATTGTGCATCTAAACCACTGAGTCTTGCGTTCAAATACTCTGGGCACAGTGGGCAGGGCTGCACCTTCCCTCAGTGCCCACACTCCGTTGTTTGGAAGGATTCTGGGTACTTGTCCTTGCCCAAGATGGCCTGTACCCCACTAAAGGCCTGTATCTCCTAAGCTGGGCCTCCCTGGGCTGGCCACGGCAGCCAGGAGTGAAGGATCATGTCCCTGGGGTCCCTCTTGCCTGGGCAGCACTTAGCTCACGAGCAGCTGTCCTCATTGGCAGGGCCGCCCCCAGTGCCACACGGATCACCGTGGTCTTGCCTCACTCCTCGGGGCAGCTCCTCTACCTGGGCACCGAGAGCGGCAACGTGTTTGTGGTGCAGCTGCCCAGCTTCCGAGTCCTGGAGGACCAGACCATTGGCTCAGATGCTGTGCTGCAAGGGTGAGCCTGCTCCTGCCAATGCCTATGTCTGGGGCACTGTGCTAAGCTTTCATTTGTGTATGGCTTGTGTGGCTGAAAAGCCCAGGCAGTCACTAGCAGTTTGCTAAGGTCATTCCTGAGGATTTGCTCCCTAATGAGGGCATCTGCAATAAGAAAGAGGTCAGATCAGATGTGGATGGGGAGAGAGTGACGGGGCTTAGGGTGGCAGTGGTGGATGAGGCAGGGAGGATACCACAGTCTGGGTCCCAGCAGGCCAGGCTGTCCACATCTCTGAGTGACCATAAGGGCGGGCTAGCCTGTTGAGGGCAGGGAGTTGCTGTCTTAGAAGAATTCTTGTGTGGAGCTGTGCCTTTCCCACTTGGCAGGGTAGGGCAGGGGCAAAGAGCCTGAGGTCAGAGCAAAGCAGCTTGCAGGACAACTGATGGACAGAGTGGCGCCCTGCATGGGTGTGGTCTGAGGGCAGGATGGCAGGGGGCCCTGCCCCTCTGTGTTGGGGCAGGCCACACGGGCTTAGCTGCACCCTGCCTAAGGTTAGATGGCTGGAGCCGAGTCACAGAGGGGCCTGAGTGCCTGAGAAGCCCTCTAGCAATCCAGTTCTTGCTCAGCTTTCCCTCTGACAGTGCTCATCTGGGTTCCTAAATGTTTACTCTCTTGAAAAGAGAGGCTGAGGAGATAGCTCAGTAGAATAAGCACTTGCCTGGCAAGCACAAGGGCCTGAGTTCAATCCCCAGTTCCGCAAAAAAGGAAAAAAAATATCCCATCCTAAGGAGGACCTACACAGAAAGACACAGGTGTAAGGACACTCACTGTAGTGTTGTATTTAACAACAAAAGTTGGAAAATATCTAATTGCCTAACAGTTTTCACCTCAATAGATATTATTTGTCCTCTTTAAGCCAGGTGTGGTGGCACACATCTGTAATTCCAGCACTTGTGAGGCTGAAGCAGGAGGATCATATTTAGTTCAAGGCCAGTTTAAACCACATAGTGGGATTCTATCTTAAAAAAAAAAGCAACCAAGCGAACACTGTCTTTTTTTTTTTTTTTTTGGAATTGAACCTGGAGGTGATCTACTACAGAGCTACATTCCCAGCCCTTTTATTTTTTTAATTTTTAATTATGAGACAGGGTCTTGCTCAATGGCCCAGGCAGGACTCAAAATTCTGATACTCTTATATCAGCCCTGTTAACAGCTGAGATTACAGGTATGTGTCACTATGCCCAGTTCAGTAAGAATATCTTGAAGAACGCTAGGCATGATGGTACATGCTTGTAATCTCAGCACTTAGGAGACTGAGGCAGGAAAATCGATATGAATTTGAGATCATTCTGGACTATAGAGTGAGTTCAAGGCTAGCCTAACTATACATCAAGACCTTGTTTCAAAAGAAAATAAAACATCTTGAAAAATATTTAAACATATGAGGAAATATCCATTGTCTATTTGAGTGGAGAAAAAATAGGAGATAAACTGGGCATGGGGTGCACACCCATGATACCAGGAGACTGAGACAGGAGGATCATCATGAGTTTGAGGCCAGTGTGTGTTACATAGCAAGAGAGAGAGAAAACTTGTGTATACGGTTTAATTCTAGGTTCTAAATGAATTGGAAAAAGGAGTGGGGCTGGCTGTGTGGTCTCATCCAAACAAAACATGGTCACCAGGGTCCTGCATGCTCCCCAGCTTCTGTTTCCTGTTCTTCCTGTGTTTTTCACAATGATTCTTGCTTTACTTCCATGTAAGAGATTTTTTTTTTTTTTTTTAATTTTGGTGGTACCAGGGATCAAACTCAGGACCTTGTGCTTGCCAGGCAAGCTCTTATTCCACTGAGCTATCTCCCTGGCCCTCCCATGTAAGAGATTTAGTTTTAGCTATATAAGCAGTACATTGGGTTGAATACTCTTCAAAAGTTAACACTTTGTAAGGACATAGTGGTGCTCACCTATGATACAAGCACTTGGGAAGCTGAGGCAAGAATATTGGGGGTTCAAGCCAGTCTGGTCTACATAGTAAGACCCTGTTTCAAAGAACCAAAAGAAAAGACAAATTCACAGGTGAGGCTACAGAGCCCTTTGACTTGCACTGCCAGTGCTAATTCTGACTCCAGAGAGGTCAGTGCCTCTGTATCTGTCCCTGAGGTGGACAAATTTGGCTTATTTAGGTTTGGAATGTTGGGGGTTCTCAGACTCCATGTTATTTTCATTTTTCATTCATCCATGGTATGGAATGGTCCCGTGCCTAGTGTCTCAGGGATTTCTGTGGGTTGCAGCACCAGCAGACCTCTCCTGAGCATGCTAAACTCAGCAAACAAGAAGTAAGACTCCGGCCAGGCTGAGTAATACAGAGTTTGTTTTGTGAGTCTTGACATTTATATATATTTATTTATTTATTTATTTTAGGATAGTGTCTATAAGGTTTCACTGCTTGGATTGGACTCACAGTGATCCTCCTGTTTACAGCCTTCCAAGGCTGGGATTACAGAAATGGGCTGTCTCAGCATACCCAGGGGCCAGGGCTGGCACAGGAGCCTGGCCCCTGCATGCCTGCTTGCGGGCACTTTAATTCAATTCGCTGAACTATTTGGCCGGCCCTCACATTTCTTTATTCTAAATTCCACCTGTTTACAGAAATGAACTAACTAGGGTGCTTAAGGAGGTGGCTTAGTAGAATAAGCACTTGCCTGACAAGCGCAAAGGCCTGAGTTCAATCCCTGCTTCTGCCAAAAAAAAAAAAAAGAAAAGAAAGAAAGAAAGAAATGCACTAACTGTGAATGTATAATTTATTTATTTATTTATTTTTCGCGAAACTAGGGATTGAACTCAGGCCCTTGCTCTTGCTAGGGAAGCACTTATTCCACTGAGCCATCTCCCTGGCCCCTTGTGAATGTATAATTTAACAGATTCTGATAGGGTGAACCTCACTGTAGGTAACCCCAGGAGACCCCACTTGCCCTTCCTGATTGTAGCTCCCTTAGACTCCCTCCCCTTGAGGACTTCTGGCCTCTTCCTTGCCTTTTGTTATTGTTCCCACTGCAGTTACTTCCAGGGTTTTTGTTGTCATTGTTTGCTTAGTTTGATTTGGTTTGGTTTAGTGTTTTTTTTTTTTTTACTGGAACTGGGTTTTGAACTCAGGCCCTTGCACTTGCCAGGGAAATGCTTATTCCACTGAGGCATCTCCCTAGCCCTGGCTTGGTTTAGTTTTTAAGACAGGGTTTTGCTATGTAACCCAGACTGGCCTTGAACTCACAGTGATCCTCCTGCCTCAGTTTCCTGAGTGCTGGGATTATAGGTTTATACCCCCATGCCTAGCTCATCCTGGGGGTGTTATGGGTCACTGTCCTGTGCTGCATGTTGCCCTCTCTCTGGTGGCAGTGTGGCCCAGCCACCTTCCCAGTCTGGCACAGCGTTGATTGCCATGTGCCACTGTGCCCTGCCACGGCCATGCCTGAGCTCACGCCGCTCCTGTCCCCAGGCTACCTGAGGAGGCCCGCCAGCGGCGAGTGTTTGAGATGGTAGAGGCAGTGCAGGAGCACCCTCGGGACCCCTACCAGATCTTGATCGGCTACAGTCGCGGCCTGGTCGTCATCTGGGGCCTGCAGGGCAGCCGTGTGCTCTGCCATTTCCTCAGCAGCCAGGTAGGTGGTGGCTGACGGGGCCTCTGCCAGGCCCCTCGTAGGGCAGGAAGCGCTCGCGCTGCAGCACAGGGGTGCAAGTGCTGGAAGTGCTGACCAAGCCGATACTTTCTCCCTGTTCTCTTCCTGCTCTGAAGCAACTGGAGAATGTCTGCTGGCAGCGGGATGGACGCCTGGTTGTCACCTGCCACTCTGATGGCAGCCATTGCGAGTGGCCTGTGTCCAGCGACACGCAGCAACCCAAACCCCTGCGCAGCTCGATGCCTTATGGTCAGTACTCTGCGTGCCCGGGGGTCCTGGGCTGCCCTCCCACCAGAGGAGAGCTCCAGTCTTGCCTGGGTGGCTGGCTCACAAAATCCAAACCTGGGCGGCAAGAGGGCCAGCTCTTGGTCTGGAACGCCACAGCAGGGTTTCTGGTTATGAAGGGGCCCTGCCCATGGGAACTGTTATGTGTCTAGGGTGGCATTTAAGCTCACTTCTTTTTATTTATTTTTTACACATGTAGTTTTATTGTAACAAAGCACCTTGTACACTTAGAATGTTTAAAATTGTGCATCACTTTTTTCTTTCCCGTGAAATAATATTTTTTAATTAATCTTTTTTTTTTTAGGTCCATTTCCTTGCAAAGCCATAACTAAAATCTTCTGGCTAACCACCAAACATGGGTAGGTACTGGCGCTGTCTCCCCTGTGCTTTGAAGAGCTTCCATAGAAAGTAGAGAGAACTCTCAGATCCCTATTCAGGGAGATGGTGCCTAGTAAATGCTTTCACAGGGTCTTGGACCCAAGAAGGGAGTGAAGGGTGGATTTGCTGTTCATAACTCAGCAGCTCACTTCCTCAAGATTTCTTCCACACTTTGCCCCTGCAGTCAGAGGGTTTCATGGTATTTTTTAGCTGCGGGCTCCTTTCTTCAAACAGAATCATGCAAGGAGTCCTGATATCAAAGCAGAAGTGGCTACAGAGACTCAGGACCCCAGGGTGGACACGTCCCTCCACCCAAATTCTCTTGTGCTGCTGCAGCCAGGAAGAGGTGGGGGTCCAGTCATTGGCTTCCTTTCCAGTGCTAGAAGCCCCAGCCACAAGGCCATGCCACAGCAGCTGGCCCCTGCTGTGTGCACCCCAAGTCCAACTGCCAGCCCAGCCAGTGGCCGTTCAGGTTGTGTGGAGCCCCTGCCCACCCTACTCCTGTGCCTGCAGGTTGCCCTTCACCATCTTCCAGGGTGGCATGCCACGGGCCAGCTACGGGGACCGACACTGCATCTCTGTGGTCCACAACAGCCAGCAGACGGCCTTTGACTTCACTTCGCGTGTCATCGACTTCACTGTCCTCACAGAGGCAGACCCTACAGCTGGTAGGGAGCTTAGGGAGTGGGTGTGCACAGTAGGTGTGGGAGGTAGGGGTGCTGGTTGGGTGCAGACATGGAGGAGGGGCTGATAAGCTTCCCCAAATTTGCTACTCTGGGTCCCTAAACCTTACTATACCTGCCCCCCCTTTTCTTTTATTTTCCCCTCAGTGCTGGGTGTTTCTTTCTTTCTTTTTTCTTTTTTTTTTCTTCTTTGTTTAGCCCCTAGTACCAGGGCCTTCATGTCGAGCTACATCCCCAGCTCTTTTATTTTTTTATTTTGAGACAAGGTCTTGCTAACTTACCCAGGCTAGAGTTGAACTTGCAGTCCTCCTGCCTCAGTGTTCTAGAGCACTAGGATTACAGCTGTGCACCCAGCTTAGTGCCAAGGCCAGTGGCAGCCATCACCCCTTCTCCCCCTCACCATCTTCCCCAGCTGAATACTCAACCAGAGCTTATTCTGACAGTTGCTCCTCCTGTCTGCTCCAAGTTGTCTTTGAGGGTCTCGGCCCAGTGAGGCCAATTGGTGCTCTGTGGGGGTGTCACCCATGTACCTCAAGCAAGAGGGTCCTGGGGTGGACAAGGTGAAGCTGCTTCTGGCTAGGATGACCATGTGGATGACAGGCAAGACAGCAAGGGCTGTTGTTGAAAGACAGGGAGTGGGTACCTGGGAGCTTCCTGGGAAGAGTGCTTCTCTGAAAATGTGTCTGAGCTGCCTGGGTCAAGGCCACCAGGAGCAGGAGGCAGGGCCACTCAGGACAGCTTGGTCTGAGACTTCCTGGGCAAATCTGCTTTCTGTTTTATTCTGTTTCATTATTTGCAGTATTTGAAATTTATTTATTCCCTTCCCTTTTTATTTTTTATTTTGTGACTGGATCTCTCTTAGTTGCCCAGGCAGGACTCAAATTCTGATTCTTCTGTCTCAGTTTCCCTCAGAGTGCTGAGAATACAGATAGGCACCTCTGACCAGCTGTGCTCTCCCTTCTTTCTTGGCCTCCCTTTTCCCCTTGTACTCTGGATGTTGAAAACTGGCCTCTAGTGCTGCCTTCTTCAAACCAGTTAGAGTATAGTGTCACAGAGCCTGGGTTCCCTGTGCTGAGCAGGTGGAGGAGGCAGAATACCTAAGTTACATATTTTAAACTAGTGGGGGGAAAAGAAAGAAAGAAAAAAAAAATATATATATATATATATATTTATATAATAATGAACAAGTGGGAGGCAGGCATGGTGGTGGATGCCTGTGATCCCAGCACTTTGGGGGGCTAAGGCAGGAGAATTAGAAGCTTGGACCTAGCCTGGATGACTCCACAATTTAGCAAGACCTTGCCTTATAAAAAAGACTGGGATGTAGCTCAGGGTAAAGGCTCTGGGTTTGATCGCTAGTATTATAATTGCAATAAAAATATAAATAAAACCAATGGCAGGCCACCCTCCTGTAATCTTGCTTTTGCGTCCCCAACTCTCATACTTCCAGCAGGTCAGGATACAAGTGCGTACTGAGGGACGCTCCCCACAGGCAAGGTGTGGGCACCCTGAGTTTCCTATGCTATTCTTCCACCTTACATCTGTGCTGGGCGGGCTTTGCTGAATAGTAAGCAGCCACTAACTGCCAGGTCCTGCCCTGGAGCAGACAAAGCCCCTGCTCACTGAGGCTTACTCAAGTGCAGAGAGATAGAGTGAGCAGTGTGACAAATAATGTTAGAGGCAAAAAAAAAAAAAAAAAAGGCCAGGTGAGGAGACAGAGGCAAGGCCAAGGGACAGTGTTGATCCAGAGAAAGATCTGGATCATCATTAAGCCCCTTAGATCTGTAAAGAACTGAGAGGCCAGAGATGGTTCCACAAGGGACCAATGCAAAGACTGCACTGAAAGAGCTCTTGGTGAGAGTAATGAGCAGAGGGAGGGAGGGAGGACAGCGTGACCAGGGAAACACTGCCAGGCCCTCTATATCATATAGTCCTACAGAGGCATAGTGAGGCCTTTGGGTTTATTTTGAGAGAACTAGGAGCCCCAAGTAGAGGTTCCATCGTCTGGCCTCTGTCTAAAGAGGGTCTGAACCCTAGCACTCAGGAGGCTGAAGCAAGAGGATTTTCTTGAGTTCAAGGCAGGCCAGAAACTACAAAGTGAGAATCCGTCTCAAAAAATAAAGAGGATCCAGCTGGTTGCCATGAGGGGAGTCTTGCAGAAAGTGGTGGGACAGAAGCGTGGAGCTGTAGGAAGTGGCTGGGCTTGGAACATTCTTTCTGACATTCAGCCTTAACTGATGGAGTTCAGGTAGGCTAGATAGCAGATGTTTTTCCCACTGTGGCAAATGCAGACTATAAGGGCCAGCCAGATAGCTCAGCAGACTAAAATGCCTGCTTAGGCAGGTGCAGGGACTGGAGTTCAGTCCCTGGTGTGCTGTGCTAGTCCTGTCCCCCAAGGATGGGCTGAGACAGTGATTGAGACTGGGTATGGTGGCCTGTGCCTGTAATCCCAGCGCTTGGGAGCCTAAAAACAGGAGAATCACTGAGTTCAATCTATGTAGTGAGACCCTGTAGTCCCTGTACTATATACATAAAAAAAAAAAAAAAAAAACCTCACACAAATGCAAATTATAGAGGCACGGCAGCCTCAGATATTATGTCAACACATGGCTCATCTTTGCCCACTACAACTGTAGGAGAAAAACATTTAGTGGGCCAGATGAGGTCCTTTTTTGACTCCCCTTCTAGGTAGAAGTGCCTGGACAGAAGAGGGGGAACCAAGAATGACTGAGGGATTTAGCTAGAGCTTCAGGAAGCCAGAGGGCTGGGGAAGAGACAGGCACTCAGGTGGGTGGGGATGGAGCTCCTGGCACTAAGTAGACACCTGCGACTGGGAGCCTGGGTCCAGAGGAGAGATTTGGAGTCACCTGTGTAGCTGAAATGCCCTGATAAGATGGGGCTGCCCAGCGGTAAAGGAGACAACACTGAAAAACAAACTTGAAATAACCCAGCCCCAGTATACTTTTTCTTTTTTTGTCATTTTGAGACAGGATCTTGCTATGCAGTTCAGGCTGACCTTGAGCTCACTTTGTAGCCCAGGCTGGTCTTAAATTCACAGCAATCCTCCTACCTCAGTCTCCTCTACTGAGTGCTTTGAAGCCATATGAGCATGGAGCTGGGTCTGACGAGGAAAACCAAGCAGCAGACAGGGAGGCAGGAGATGTGAGAGAAGTGGGGTGAGAAATGCTGCCAAGGAGACACTGTGAGTTTTTAGGCCCAGGTAGATGGAGACACACACATGGTGGCAGGCCTGGGGTGACCTGGAGAAGTGCTTCCTCCTGAGGACAAAAACCCACTGGAGAGGAGTCAAGAGGGAAAGAAGTGCAAGGGCTTGAGTTCAATCCCCAGTTCCGCCAAAAAAAAAAAGAGGATAAGGAAGTGGGTGGGCGTGGTGGCACACACCCCTAATTCCAGCCCCCCAGGAGGGCTGATACAGGAGGATGACAATTTTGAGCTTAGTGTAGGCAGCTCAACTTATCAAGAACCCGCCTCAGTCAGGCTTGGGTTGCAGCGGGCTTTTGGTTCAAGCACTCGTGCTGGACAGAGCGTGCAGGTTGTAGAAGCAGAACCTACATGTGCATGAGGGGCATGCACCCTGCTGAGGCTTTGGGAGTGTACAGAAGTGTCCACTGGGCATCTCCTCTGCAGTGGTAGTTGAGGGTCTAGAGGAAAGGTGGACCAGTCTAGAGGGAAAGGCCCTGGAAGCCAGGTTCCAGCTTACCTCTGTTGAGCTTTGACCATGGCCAGGCCTGAGTGAGGTGATTGCATGTGATAGGAGCACACCACCATCTAAGTGGGGCTCTGATGGCCCCGCTTGCTGCTGCCTGGAGGCATAGCATCAGTAGGCACATCCCGGCCAGGGGTGGGCACAGAGAATAGGAACAAGGAAGAGGGTCAGGTGACCTCCAGTGGTGGTTTCTTAGTGGGGTCTCTGCCTATAAGCCCTGAGTGGGGCTGGCAAGATAGCTCAGCGGTCTAAAGCACCTCTCAGGGACCACGGTTCGATCTCCAGCACCACATGCCATGCCAGCCCCTCCCCCAAGGGCGGGCTGAGCTGACCCCCCCACCCCTGCAAAAAAAAGAATCCGTGATGTGTAGTGAGACACTGTAATAAATAAATGAATTAAAAAAAAAAAAAAGCCCTGAGTGGATCCCAGAATCCAGGTGAAGGAATCTGCTTAGGCAGCCAAGAATGGGGTTTTCTGAGTGGGAAGATTCCCAGGCTCCCACCTTGGAGCTCTGATCCTGCAGGGCTAGGTTGAGACAAACTGCCTCTCCCTGGGCCTGACCTTGATCTGTGCTCCAGCTTTTGACGAACCCTATGCCCTGGTGGTGCTGGCTGAGGAGGAGCTGGTGGTGATTGACCTGCAGACAGTAGGCTGGCCCTCAGTCCAGCCACCCTACCTGGCCTCCCTGCACTGCTCAGCCATTACCTGCTCTCACCATGTGTCCAACATCCCCCTGAAGCTGTGGGAGCGCGTCATCGCCGCTGGCAGCCGGCAGAACGCACACTTCTCCACCATGGTAGGTCCAGCCCCAGCCCCAGCCCCAGCCCCAGCCCCAGCCCGCCTTAAAGCCAGGCTCACCCAGGCTTCTTGTCTCTTTCTCCAGAAGTGGCCCATTGATGGTGGCACCAGCCTAGCCCCACCCCCACCCCAGAGGGACCTGCTGCTTACAGGGTATGTACCTTTGATGCTACTCTTCCTTATCCCAGGTGGACATGGGGATGGGCGCAGAGCCTCGAGTGTCTATGCCAGAGCCCCAGGGACCCAGCTGGCACTGCTCTGATGGGGGTCGATGGGCTGTGCCCACAGGCATGAGGACGGTACGGTACGCTTCTGGGATGCGTCTGGAGTCTGCTTGCGGCTGCTGTATAGACTCAGCACAGTGCAGGTATTCCTCACTGATACGGACACCAGTGAGAGCCTCAATGCCCAGGGTGAGGAGGACTGGCCCCCGCTACGCAAGGTGAGGCCACAGGAGCAGGGAACAGGGTGGGGTGTGGGTGCAGACAGGTGCAGCTGGCTCGGGACCATTCATAGGGCCCTCCTCTCCCATCAGGTGGGCTCCTTTGATCCCTACAGTGACGATCCCCGGCTGGGCATCCAGAAGATCTTCCTGTGCAAGTACAGTGGCTACCTGGCTGTAGCAGGCACAGCAGGACAGGTAGCCAGCGCGGTAGGGCTCAGGGGACAGTGATTAGATGATCTGGGGCAGCATCCAGGCCCAGGAGTTTCCCTGTCAAGATTGGGGAGAGAAGGGACAGGAGCCAGTCTCTGAGTACTGGCTGGAAGTATAACCCACAGCACATTCTGTCAGTCTGCTCTTCTCAGTGAATGAAAGCTACTTGATTCCAGGAGAGGGTGGTCCCAGGATGGTTCTTTGTGCTCTTGAAATCCGAACAAATTCTCTACTTGGGTTCTGGGCTTTGGATTGGGTCCCGGGTCTTTTGTTGTCCCCTGGTGGCTGAGATTTGCTGACTTCCATGTTCTCCCACAACCCCAGGTGCTGGTGCTGGAGCTGAATGACGAGGCAGCAGAGCACTCTGTGCAGCAGGTAGAGGTTGACCTGCTGCAGGACCAAGAGGGTTACCGCTGGAAGGGGCATGAGCGCCTAGCTGCCCGCTCAGGGCCTGTGCGCTTCGAGCCTGGCTTCCAGCCCTTCGTATTGGTGCAGTGCCAGCCCCCGGCTGTGGTCACCTCCTTGGCTCTGCACTCTGAGTGGAAGCTTGTGGCCTTTGGCACCAGCCACGGCTTTGGGCTCTTTGATCACCAGCAGAGGCGGCAGGTCTTTGTTAAGTGAGCAAGATAACTGGGGCACGGGTGTGAGGTTGGGGCCCTATGAGGCCCCTCAGCCCTGGTGGCACTAGTGACCTGCTCTCCCTCCAGGTGCACACTGCACCCCAGTGACCAGCTAGCCTTAGAAGGCCCGCTGTCCCGCGTGAAGTCCCTCAAGAAGTCCCTGCGTCAGTCCTTCCGCCGGATGCGCCGCAGCAGAGTGTCTAGCCGGAAACGCCGGCCAGCCGGTGCCCCCGGAGAGGTGAGAGGTCCAAGGCCACCTTGAGCCAGGCTGAGCATAGAGCAGCCACTGGCAGGACCATACAACTCTCCCTGGGTTCGCTGTAACCTTTGATCTATCACTGCTTTTTTGTCTCCATTTACCTAAGTACAAAAGATAATAGTTATAATTATTTTATAGGGAAGTCCCTGGGAAATGCTAGAAGAAAAATTATTTTCCTCTTATTTTTCTGTGGAAAGACAGGCAATCTCATGATCAGGGTACCTCCCCCTTGGACATGGCCTCCTTGGACCTAGGTCAGCCTTCCCTGGAAGGCTTGGCACTGAACCAGTCAGTACTCTTGGGGAGAGGTGGCCTGAACATACCCTTAGCCCAGCCCAACTCACCTCACTGCAGATGCACGGAGCAGGCACCAAGGCAGAGCGGACAGGCCTGCAGAACATCGAGCTGGCGCCCGTGCAGCGCAAGATCGAGGCCCGCTCAGCTGAGGACTCCTTCACGGGCTTTGTCCGGACACTCTACTTCGCCGATACCTACCTGAGGGACAGTGAGTGGCCAGCCCGAGGCCGGGGGCATATGGACACTTCTGGCATGTGGCATCAGGACCCATAGGATCTGCTGGCTTCCTAGAATCCCAAGAGGGTTTCATCCTTGTGAGCAGGGGCCAGAGGAGAGCCCCTACCTGGCTGTGCCCTTCTGCCTGGCTTCACATCCAGGTTCTGCCTCTGTCTGGGAACATGGCCTTGGACATATCACTTCATTTGCTGGGCCTCAGCTTAATCCTCTGTGAAATGCAGGAATGAGGACCTCCTCCTGGAGTGGCCACAAGAGTTGGGAATGATGTGGCACCTGATGGACATGTGGAAGTGTCTTTGCCCTGGTCATTTCTACCCTGTCACCCTGTCATATGGGTGGGTTCTTTGCTGTATTGAAGCCAGTACTGAGCTGTCCTAGATTGAGAGTCATTTGTAGGACCATGTGTAACTGTCAAGAGAATTTTCCCACCCTCCCTAGAAAGTAGGCAGGGGCCCACAGCATGTCCACTTTGGAGGGCAGAAATTAAGGCTTAAAGAGGTTTGTTGACTTTGTGTGGCAATGTTGGGATCAGAACCCAGATGGCCCAGTGCCCCTTGCTGCCAGAGCCAAGGGATGAGATACCCACACCATTGCCTCTTACCAGGTTCCCGCCACTGCCCCTCACTGTGGGCTGGCACCAATGGGGGCACCGTCTACGCCTTCTCCTTGCGCGTGCCCCCTGCTGAGCGGAGGATGGATGAGCCGGTGTGGGCAGAGCAGGGTAAGTGCTGGATTAGGGGAGCAGAGGGTGCTTGATCTGTGTGGGTGGAAGCAGGTTGGTGTCTCAGCCTGAGTGCCTGCCACAGCCACCTTCCTGCTTCCTTCCTGTAGCCAAGGAGATCCAGCTGATGCACAGAGCACCTGTGGTGGGCATCCTTGTGCTGGACGGACACAGCGTACCCCTTCCTGAGCCCCTGGAGGTGGCCCATGACCTGTCGAAGAGCCCAGACATGCAGGGGAGCCACCAGCTGCTTGTGGTGTCAGAGGAGCAATTTAAGGTGTCACGTGGTAGCAGGCTTTCCCAGTTGGCCTCTGGGCACAGAGAGTGACGGTTGAGACTTGGTGTCAGAAGGGCTAAGGAGCCACAAGAAAGAAGTGGAGTAGTCTTGTGTTGGGTCCCTGAGTCCCTGAGGTAGAGGTGGGGACACTGAGGCAGAACCTAAATTTGTAGGAGGGGCATAATGTCCAAATGTGGAAGTTAGTGGCCTCCAGCCCAAGGGTAGCAACTGAGAGCTGAAGGGCACTGAAACCCAGCAGGGCTCAGAAGGCGGGCACCTGGTGGCAACTGTGGCAACCACAGGCAAAAGAACCAGCACCTGGTCATGGCATCACCGGCCACCCTGTGCCCCCAGGTGTTCACACTCCCCAAGGTGAGTGCCAAGCTGAAGCTGAAGCTGACGGCCCTGGAGGGCTCCCGGGTACGCCGGGTTGGTGTGGCCCACTTTGGCAGCTGTCGGGCAGAGGACTACGGGGAGCACCACCTGGCAGTTCTCACCAACCTGGGCGACATCCAGGTAGTCTCACTGCCCCTGCTGAAGCCCCAAGTTCGGTACAGCTGTATTCGCCAGGAGGATGTCAGTGGCATTGCCTCTTGTGTCTTCACCAAGTATGGCCAAGGTATGCCGGCTTGTCCTTGGGCCTCTGTGAGCAGGTCTAGATGAGGGAGGGGCTGTGTGTGTGGCAGCCACTGGCAGTCTGGCTAGCCTTGGGGTGGGATTACCTCTTTAATTCTTCTAATAGAGCCTCACCTGCTGGGCTTCTCCTCTGCCCCCAGGTTTCTACCTGATTTCACCCTCAGAATTTGAGCGCTTTTCTCTTTCCACCAAGTGGCTGGTAGAGCCACGGTGTCTGGTGGATTCGACCAAAACCCGGAATCACAGTCACCCAAGAAATGGCAACAGCATGGGCCCTGAGAAGGTTGTGGGCAGAGGCAGGTAGGTAGAGAATGGGAGGCCTTTCCACAGCCTCACCCTCCTCTACCCTTGATGAGACTGGCCAAGGTGCTCTCCTCTGTGACCTCAGGGTCCACCCCACACACACCCATGAGTCTTTGGCAGACTTCAGGGCACTCCCAGCTCCCTGCTCCCCATGGACTCTGACACTTGACTTCTCCCATTCTCCAGACCTTCACCATCTCTTCCCCCACAGGAACTCAGGGAGCCAGAGTGATGGTGAGGGTAAGATAGGCCTCTTGGGGCCGTTGCCTGGAGTACACGTGGGCCACACTGGGAGGGAGGAAGGGGGCCCTAGGTGAGCAGGGATGGTCTGGGTTGAGAGTAGAAACAGCATTCTGCCTAGTGGGGGGGCCTGGCTGACCTGGCCTCTACCTTTCAGAGAAGAAGCCTGGCCCTGTGATGGAGCATGCGCTGCTCAGTGATGAGCGTGAGTCGGGGAGAGAGTTGGGGAGGCTGGCATCTGGGTGAGGTGCAGTGTTCGTATGAGAGGGAGGGGCTTACAAGGCCAGGGTAGAACCCAGAGACAAGGGACAGGCCATGCAGCACCCATTAGTAACAGGGAGAGAAGGGCTGGTGGCTGGCCTGGGCCCTGCTCACGTCACTGGGCCTCTGCTGCCTGCAGGAGTGCTGAAGGAGATCCAGAGCACGCTAGAAGGAGACCGAGGGTAAGTCATGGAGGGGCAGACGGGAGCCTGGAGAGCCCTGAGAGTGAGCATCTTTAGACACAGTGACTCCTTGTCTTTGCTACCCCAGGAACCATGACAACTGGCGTTCTCACCAGGTGGCCGTGGGATGCAGCCTCAGCAATGGGGGAGGTAGGACTCTGGACACAGCTGGGGTGGACTGGCTTCCCTAGGAAGGCAGGGAGCAGAGCCCTGGCACCCCCTCTTTAGAGCCCTACAGGCCTTGCAGCCCACCACAGCCGACACATGCCTGTGATATCTGGGCTCAGGGTGTGACAGAGGTGTTCCATCCTCCCCAGGACGGTCCTGAGCTGTTACCTCCTTTTGGCCTCACATAGCCGAGTGAGCGGGATGGGCGTCCATGCTGCACACTGAATACACACTACTGAGGGCCCTTCCTCCGGGCTTGTGCCAGCTGGAGAGGGCCATGCACAGGGTCAGGACAGTGGCTGCGAGCCCGGGGTTCCACTCTAGTGCTGCACCCGGCCTCCAGCTCCAGCATCTGGAGAGGAGAGACCTGCCGGGGCTGCCCCTCCTGGGCCTCATCTGTCTCAGTCCTTTGTCAATACTGCACAGTTTTTACCCCCTCCCCTTTTTGTAGTGGGCTGAGTTTTAAATTATAAATTTTAACTGCCTCTGGGTGAAACAAGAGTTTTTAATAAACACCTTATTACCTCTTCACTGGACTGGTCCAAGGAGCTTTCGTTTTTCACCTGTGGAGGAATTGTCCACATAAATAGAAAATGATAATGAGGCCTTGCGTTTCTCTGTGTGGGTCCCCATGGCCAGGGTAGTGCTTAGAGTCAGCTGTTTAGGCATCTGGGGCAGGGCAGACTGTGCTTATTTGTGCCTGAACATAAGGACACTGCTGGGAATGTAGCTCAGCAACACAGCACCTGCATGGCAAGCATGAGGTTGTGAGTTCAATTCATATTACAAAAAAAAAAAAAACCAGAATGTCTGCAAGACACAGAGATGTAGAATATAGGTAGGTCTTCACTTGATCCCAGGTGAAATCTCTGAACATAAGTGCACCTTCTGTCTCTCACACTAACGAACAAGTGTGAAGCATTCTGAGTCTGACTTGCCTACCGAGAGCTAGATAACCCTCAGCCCCAGCCTGTGGAGACATGTGGTGTCTGACTGAATTTAAAGGGACGGACAGCTCATTTTATCGAGTGAGTAAACCAGCAAATACTGACAGACAAGTGACATAAAGTTTCCCACCAAGAGATGAAGACCTGTGGTAAAGCAGCCCCGAGAATCTGAAGACTGGTGGAGCCAGCATCAGGGCCCATTCAGGGCCCAGAGGCCCTTCGTAGCTGCCATAAGGGTCTGGCTGATCACACTGAACAAGAATTTGAAAAAACAAGTGACACAGTGGTCCACATCTAGAGTCCAGCTACTCAGGAGATGAAGGCAGGAGGATCGTGTGAGCCCAGGAATTTGAGGCTAGCCCAGGCAACATAGCAAGACCTCATTTCAAAAAGAAAAAAGTTGAAAACATGATGGAGGCACTTTTTTTGCAGAACATGCATTTTGTAGTCTTCTTGGGGAGTTGGTACTTGTACCTAATACAACTTGTTTTTTTATTTTTTATTTTTTTTATTTTTATTTATTTATTTGTCTTTTTGAGACAGGGTCTCACTATGCAGTTCAGGCTGGCCTTAAGCTCACTTTGTAGCTCAGGCTGGTCTCGAACTCACAACAATCCTCCTGCCTCAGCCTCCCGAGTGCTGGGATTATAGGCATGCGCCACCATGCCCGGCTGTTGTTTCTTTTTTTAAAACTGTGAAGTTTCTTAAAAAAGATTTCCCTCCATGCTTGCTAGTGATAAGCTTTGCCTAAGCACTCTGGACCATCAGACTAACTTTGTCATCAAGGAATGGAAACAGGAGCCTGCCAGCCCCATGTTCTTTAAAATTTTTTTTTTTTTTTTTTCAGAACCAGAGATTGAACTCAGGCCTTTATGCTTGGCAGGGAAGTGCTTATTCCACTGAGCCATTTCCCCATTCCCTTTAACATGTTTCTATCTATGAATTATTAATTTTTTAAGCTTTTATTAATTTATTTGGTACAGCTCACAGCTCAGACTCATTGTGATCCTCCTGCCTCTGCCTTCCCAGCACTGGGATTACAGGTGTACACTTCCATGCCCAGTTTCAGTGGCCTGTTCAGTGCCTGGGGCCAGCATGGCATGCAGTACTGGGGATCGAATCTGGGTCCTTGCGCTTGGAAGGCAGGCATTTAGACCACTGAACCATCTCCCCAGATTTGAATTATTTATTTTAATTTTATGAGTTTTATTATATTAAACAATGAAGGGCCAGGGAGATGGCTCAGTAAAATAAGCGCTTCCCTAGAAAGTGCAAGGGCCTGAGTTCAATCCCTAGTTCTGCCAACAAAACAAAACAAAACAAAAATAATGATAAACAATGAGTACTTAAATCACAAAAATGAAGTGTTGAATTTTTAATATTTATTGAGTTTATAAAACATTAAAATTTTCAACATAGATTGGTTGTTGGTGTACAAAACCTAAAAAAAGAACATCAAAAATAGGAGCTGGTCGCATAGCTCAGTGGTCTAAAGCGCCTGCTTAGGCAGAGTTTAGCAGCTGGGGTCTGATTCCTGACTACTGTGTCGGCCCCACCCCTGGGGTACACTGAGCCAGTGATTATCACACCTAAGGTAGCACACCTGTCATCCCAGCTCTTGGAAGGCTGAAAACAGGAGACTCATTATGAGTCAGATCTACATAGTGAGACTCTGTAGACCCTGTACTAAAATATTAAAAAAAAAAATCATCTCTCTCTCTCTCTCTCTCTAGACATATATATATGTGTGTGTGTGTGTGTGTATATATATATATATATATATATATATATATATATATATATATATATATATATATACATGCATCAGGCCTACAAAAAGGCCAGGAAAGGGTTGGCCTGATAGCTCAGCAGACTAAAGGTGTGGAGTTGGCAATTGAGACTGGGCATGCCTGTAATACCAGCACTTGGGAGGCTGAAAAACAGGAGAACCACTATGAGTCCGATCTATGTAGTGAGACCCTGTCCTACATACAGAAATAAAAACCTTTTTTAAAAAATACTCAAAAATAAATAAATTCCTAGGACCAGTGAAATAGCTCAGTGGACTAAGTGCAGGAACCAGGGTTCGATACCTGGTTGCTCATGCTGCACTAGCCCAGCCCCTAAGACACACTGAGCTGGTGACCAAGTCTGGGCTTGGGAGGCTGAAAACAGGAGGATCACTGTGAGTCCAAGCTTTGAAGTGAGACCCTGTACCAAATACATGAAATGAAAAAAGGCTACAATGAAAATACCAATGGCACTCTACAAAAAAGTCTTTAATTATCACACCCAAGGCAGTCTGCACACATGATAGTTGCACATTCCATACACACACATCACTACACTGACAATGGCATATGTCTTGCTTTCCTGGCCTTTTTTAAAATATATTTAGTACAGGGTATAGGGTCTCACTACACAGATTGACTTGTAGTGATCCTCCTGTTTTCAACCTCCCAAGCACTGAGATTACAGGTGCATGCCACCATGCCAGTCTCAATCACTGTCTCAGCGTGCCCCAGGGGCGGGGCTGGCACAACACACTGGGATCAAACCCCAGTCCCTGTGTCTCTCTGAGCAGGTGCTTTAATCTGCTGAGCTATCTGGCCAACCCTTTCCTGGCCTTTTTGTAGGACATGCTTGACATCTCAGTGGTCTTGCTATCAGGAGGTTCTTATTATACTGTATGTGGTTAACAGAAACAAAATATCAAGATAAATTATTAAATTCTTAGTATTGTACATTTGGAATAGACATCAGCTGTGCACTTGCTTACAAAACCTAAAAGGTAACACCAGCAATAAATTCCTACATGAACTACAATGTAAATACCAATAGAACACTACTACAAAAATCTGCTTCAACTGTCACACCCAAGGCAGTCTTCACACATGACAAGTACATCTTCTCTACATAGGTATTGTTTATACTGATAGCACTTTATTTTGCAGAAACGGGAGTTGAACTCAGGCCCTTGCACTTGCCAGGCAAGTGCTTATTCTACTGAGCCATCTCCCTGGCCCCTGATAGCACATTTTCTTTTCCTGTATTTTTTTGTAGGGCACAGTGACATCTTTTTTGTTTTCCTTTTGTAGTAGGTCTCCGTGATGCTGTGCCTGCCTGTTCACCTGTCAGCTCACCAGTGTGCTCTACAGTTTTTTTGTTTTGCATTGTTTTCTGGGCAGAAACATTTAGTTTTCCCACTGATATAAATGATCTGTTAGGAGCTCCAGCCCTAATCCTCTTAAAATTTTTCTTGATACCATGCACTTGTTATTTTTTTTGGCAAACTATCAAACTATGCCATGCATGTTTAGGCTCAAGTAAAACAATCATTGCTCAGTGTTTTGTATTTCAAGTGATACCATAGTTGCTTAACAACATCTCTGCATTTGGTTTTGTTGTTGAAAGTTTGTCTCAGGCTTCTGTGTTGTCAAGGTTTCCCTATCAGTATATCCATCATGGTGAAATGTTGACATCAGCAGTACCGTTTTGCTTTTCTTTGCCATGTATGAGGCCAATGTTACATCTTTCTGAAATGCAAAGATCGTCTTTGTCTTGAAATTGCAATGTTTCATTTGGAATTTCTTTGTTCCTATGTTCAGTTCTTGCAGTCAACTTGTGCTCTGTTAGCAAATATAATATCCATTAGAAATTGCCAAATATCACATTCCAATTGGCTTGGGCAGTGGGAACATTGATTCTGTTCATGTCATTCAGTTTATGAATATATAAATAAGGACCTGTTGTCTGAGTTCTAGGATAAATGTCTAAGTTGAAGAATGATGTCTTCACATGTACAAGGGCATAAGTTTTTACCACATTTTGCCCACTGCTTTTCTGTAAGTCTTTTACATTCCTACAATCACCATGAGAAATCAGTGCTAAGCATAGCAGACCTGTAAATGCTTTCACTTCAGCTAGTGAGGTGTCATAGATACATTTCTGAATATGGCTACTAGTGCAGACAGACCATTTTACTTGCATTTCATCTTGTATAATTTTATCTACTACAGTTTCCGGCACTGAATTGCAGTCCTGGCATTCTGTCCAAATAATTTCACATCTGCCAAGACCTTCACTATTATTTTCAGACCTAATCTAACATTGGATTATTCCATTTGGTTCTATGCCCCTTTCACAATATTTCAGCACTCAAATATGTACTCACATTGCTGGGTTTTTTTCTCTGTCTGAATCAAGGTCTGCATTCCCTGTGTCCACGTCTGTAGACTCTTGCTCCATTTCACTGTCAAAGGAACTTTGGCTCACATGGCCAGTGTTAAAGTCCACCTCCTCCTCCTCCTCCTCATCATCATACACCCCCACCCTCTTACAAAAGTGTGTACTGCGGTCCCTCACTTATCACAGAGGTTATGTTCCAGACACCTCCGAGATAAGTGAAAAATCAGTGAACTAGTGACATCTTTATTTTAGGCTTTATAAACCCTTCCTGCACTCTTAAAAACCTTGATCACACTTTTAAAAACAATTCTAATGTTTAACATTTTCTAAACTTGTAAGCACATAATTTTCACAACACACACACAAAACTGTAAAATCCTGTGATATATGAGTTGTAGATATAGCTCAGCAGCACAAGCACCTGCCTGGCAAGCACAAGGTCTGGAGTTCAATTCTCCAGTACCCCCCCCAAAAAAAAAATCTCATGGTACAGTGAAAAATCCGCAATAAATGATTTAGATTAATATTTTTTGAAAACCCATAAAACAGTCTGTCTTAGTTACTTTTTACTCATTGCTGGGACAAATACCCGACACTCAAAATGAAGGAAAGAAAGGTTTTATTTAGCTCACAGTTACTGGAGGGTTCAGTCCATACTCTGCTGGCTACAAGGCAAATAACAGCAGTTCATGCAGCAGAAAATGAAGAACAGAGCTCTGCTGAAGATCAGAGCTCCTCCGGAGTGGTGCGGCTACAAAGGTCAAGCTCCTCTGAAGACTGAAGATGGACTTCACGGAAGTAGGGCAGGGCTGTGGGAAACTGGGCAGGGTCACAGGAAGCCTTTCTCAATTCCTGGGCCCTGCCCACCTGCAGGGCTAGACCCTGACACTGAGAACTGCCTCAGCGGATTCAGCCAAATTGACACAATATATCAACACACAGTCCATGAAAGTCAAACTGTGAAATAGCGAGGGACTACTGTATTTTACCATAATGAGTTGTCTTCATGCATGAGTAATCTGATGTTGGTACTGGGAGTTGAAATCAGGGCCTGGTGCTTACCAGGCAGGCAATGTGCCTCTGAGCTACATCCCCAACCCTGATGACTCACTTTTAATCTCTAGAACTTGAAAATCTGGTTTTTCATGTGTGATTGTACCGAACTGAGATACTTCTACCATAAAAGTAAAAAATAAATAAATAAAAAATTAACACAAATCCTGGAGTGGTGTGGGTCTGTTGGACCCTCTTTGATGCTCAGTTAAACATATGCAAAGCTAGTTAGGTAGAGCATGAAGGTGGATCCAAATCGCATTTTGGCACTTTTGCGCATACCATACTCCTTGCTATTTGTCATACCAAGTGGATAAACACACAGATTGCTACCTGTGATACCTAAGGGAAAGATACAGACGCACACCCAGTTACTATTATAGTTAAGTACAAATTTACAGTAGAAAAGTAAGGTAGGCCCACTGAACCCAGTCTTGTGTTCTAAGGGTTAAAGTGTAACCCCATGTCAATATTTGCTTATTTTATTTTGCTTATTTATTTTTTGCGGAACTGGGGATTGAACTCAGGCCCTTGCGCTTGCCAGGAAAGCACTTATTCCACTGAGCCATCTCTCTGGCCCCTGCTTATTTTATTTTGAAGAAAGCATCCTTATATTGAGAATGTCAAGTGAATTTTATTTTGTTTAGGGATTGAAACCAGGGCCTTTTAAAATTTTGAGACAAGGTCTTTTTTTTTTTTTTTTTTTTTTTTTTGAGGAACCAGGATTAAATTCAGGCCCTTGTGCTTGACAGGCAAGCACTTATTCTACTGAGCTATCTCCCTGGCCCCAAGATAGGGTCTTGTTAAATCATTAAATTGATCAGACTAAGGCCGGCCAAGTAGCACAGCAGATTAAAGCACCTACAAGCAAGTGGTAGGGTCCAGGGGTTCGATCCCTAGGCCCCATCCCCAGGACTTGCTGAGACAGTAATTGAGACTGGGCAGGCGTGGTGGCACACACTTGTAATCCCAGCACTTGGGAGGCTGTAAACAGGAGAATCACTACAAGTCTGTAGTAGTAGTGAGATCCTGAACACCCTGTAGACCCTTCACTAAAATACATACATACACACATACATATATACATATACATAAATTGCCCAGACTGGGTTTGAACTTGTGATCCTTCTGCCTCAGCTTCCCAGAATTCTGTGATTTCAGGTTAAGTGTACCACTAGGCCTTCCTAAATGAGTGATTGATGGATATACACAATGGAATGGTTGGCAGCCTGTTTTGCTAGCAAGTGAGCTGCGGGAAGCTGGGCAGGCACAAGGAGAGGAGTTGGGTGTTCTCGTAGAAGCCCACAGGAGAGGTGACAGTGGTAGCAAAATAGCAGCATTGGGAAGTTGCAGTAAAAAGAAGGAAAGCAAGTGAATAACTGAGACCCCTGCTGGTTCCAGGGGCCATAGAGATTACAGTAGGCAACTGGAGTCTCAGAGTGACGTAGATCTGAGGGCCTCAGGCATCCACAGAGGTGGAAAACTTACTGGTCACTTAGACTCTACAGTTAAGCAGGTCCTGCCTTGCACACTGGTTTTGCCTGCGACTGGGCATGTGACCACAGGGAAATGACCTTGTTCTTTATTTATGTATCTATAAACTGAGGGGTAACAGTAGGACCTTCCTCCAAGGGCTGTAGGGATTAACAGAACCCATGAAATCCCTGGCTCTAGTAGACACCCAAACAAAGGAGGTGAGCGTTGTGGATGGTGCACAAAACCAGGAGAAAGAGTAAAGGTGGGATAGAGTCAGAAGAGGGCTCCACACCGAACAAGGGAGAGTTTATAGTGCTTGAGAGCAAAGTAGGTAGAGGAAGTGAGATGGGGTGGGTGTCGTTC